>JZKD02S1674172.1:392715-404258 GCA_000966675.3 Picea glauca
AAGATAATACTTGAACACTAAACATTAGTTGTGCCATTAAACACTAGTGGATCTTTAATCTCTAAATGAATCCACTTAATGGAATTTGGTAGTGTGCATATTTGTGTCAATTAATAATCATACTCCCTAGGTGGCCCAAAAGTAATGGACACTTTGGAATAAATGACATAGGACAATACTATTCTCCAACTCAAATTTCCACTAGCAGTTGGATTAATGTAGTCTTCCAACTATCCTATGGTGAGATTAATGTAGTCTTCCAACTCTCCTAGTCATCCAATGCTTCTTCTATCTATTTAACAAATGTATTTCCCTACATTCGATCTAATGGATATACCATCCAATAACCCTTCTTAACAAATGACATCATTATGAAATTCCCAATCAATCCATTACAATACTAGGTATGGATATTTGTCATCTACTATGTCAATGAACTCAAAGTAAGCATAAATATTCACACAATCGAGATAAAATTCCATCTCGCCAATTTGAAAATGGGGAAAATGTGTGATTGGTTGACAAACTACCACTAGATCGACAAGTGGACCCAATTTGGTACTCCGATGTCATTACTTCAAAATCGTCGTTTACGAGATGTCGTTACTGCAGATGTCGCTACTCCTGTTACTGCTACTCCGGTGTCATTACTTCAAAATTGTTGTTGTACAAGATATCGTTACTGCAGCTACCGCTACTCTTGTTGCCGCTACTCCGGGTGTCGTTACTTCAAAATCATCGTTGTAGGATATGTTGTTACTGTAGCTGTCGCTACTCATGTTGCTTCTACTCTGGTTGCCACTACTCCGTGTGTCGTTACTTAAAAATTGTCGCTGTACAAGATGATGTTACTGTAGCTTCCGCTACTCTAGGTGCTGCTACTTCAAAATCACCGTTGTACGAGATGTCGTTACTACTTTTTCCACAACTCTGGTTGCCGCTACTTCAGTCACAGCTACTCCGCTGTACCAGATATCGTTAATCCAAGGTGTTGCAACTCCAGTCGCCGCTACTCTTTGGTTGCCGCTACTCTAGTCGCCACTACTCTCTAGTTGCCACTACTCCTACCACTGCTACTATGGTTTCAGTTACTCGTCTACACTCTCGCCAACATGGATACCAATATTTCAGCTACCACCACTTCCAATGTCGCCACTCAAATCGACATTGTCATATTCCATGACTGCAGATGACGCTATTCCTGCGATGATGCTTCTCCATAACAGGTGAGTCACCAGGTACGTCCTCAACCAACTTTAATTGATTTGGGTAATATTACACATGTCATAGGAATTCATGCTCGAGGATGGTCTTAACTTTAAGTTTGGGAGAGATTTTATGTCTTTTCCCAAAGAGTCATCATTACCCTCTTTAATCACACGATTTCGCAATCATTACTTAAAACTTTTTGAGGTCGTTGTACGCATAGTGATTAGACACACCCTCCAAACCATTAATCATCCACCAAGCTATTAAATTCGTTTTCATATCATCATCATTACTTACCTGCCACATCATTTAATTTTTTAAAATAAAAAAAATCCACGACTCTTTCCACAACACATTTTCCACAAAATTGTTTTGCCTGTCGTTTCTCCTGAACTGGTTGTCGGTACTCCTCGAGAAGGCAAAGTTGATGGAACAGAATGTGTGGTGGAGCAGTAAGGTATGAGTCAAAAAACACTACACAGGTCCATCAAAATCTAGAAGTCTGGTAAATTTTCCAAAATGCAGGTTGGGACGTGTATTTCGAGAGGTTACAGGGCTTCGATGCAGACATTACAACAAAATTTGCCCAAAATTTGGATGGCCACACCTCCACGGTCCGCGGATTAAAAATTAGATTCACAAAGGAAACCATTGCAGTAGCTAGTGAGTTGCCAATATCCGGTCAGCGATGGTTTGTCCAGAAAACACCACTCCTGAAATTTCCAGAGTTGTTTCTACGTGAAGGCGAAGAAGTAAAGAAAAAAAGGAAAGGATATGAACAGACTTCTTTGCCACCTCCATGGGTCGAGGTAGCACTATTCTTCATAAGGTATGTGACATGCGAAGGCCACCCCTCTACCATTTACAAATATCATCTCAAATTGCTCACTGTTAGCGATAATTCTTGTCTTGGGCTCGAGAGCATCCAGGTCTGCAGGTTGCATGAAGAACGCCCAAGCGTAGCACGCAAAGCCCCATTTCTGGCTAAAAATCAAGCGAGCGAGCAGTCTGATTTCAATGGCGAGGATCAATTGATGAAGCAGATCGATGGTCATCAGGATTTCGGGGCTGTCAAGTTTCTCGAGATTTAGCACTAAGGGTAGTGCCCGTATACATTCATGTAGGATCTCGATCGTCCATCCAAAAGGAAACGTGGTGCGTGATCATGTCATGTCGGAATTCAGGGATTCGAGGGGTAAGAGCTCCTCGTCATTTTACATCTGGAAACCCTGAACCTCGAAATGTCGATAAGTACCCTTCAAATATGAGCCCATGGTCCTAGCGCCAGGTCACGTCAAGCGAGCTTGATAATGGAGGTAGCCCCCTTTTTTAATGACAAATCCATCTCGGTCATTCATCTGAAGGACACTCGGCGCAATATCTGAGCCACTGGTGGGGCCTTTCAAGATTTTCATAGTGAAAGTGCCGACATCATTTCAGCCATCCATCCATCAATGAAACTCGAGCACATTGGACTTAAAGGGGGAATGGATCTGGGAGGCCAAGATTTGCGCACTCAGATCTACGGTCAGGAGCAGAATCCGGAGGCCCCCCACCATTCTACCTTTAAGCGGAGGGGGGGGTTTGGAATCGAGTGCGCAACTCTTAAAGAATCAGGATCTGGGTGCCTAAATCAGCGGCTGAGGCTTCATTCCGGACCCCCCCTTGCCTTTTTGCCTTTAATTGGGGGGGGAGCACCTAGATCAACGATGCTCAGGCCTTTCCAGCCCCCCCTTTTCCATCCTGTCTTCAATGAAAGGGGGGGGTCGGAAATGGTGTGTTATTATTGTGGGGTCCCTTGCCTGTCGTGTCACCTTTAGTATCATCCTCCCCGTTGCCACCTGTTCTTCGCCCACCACCTTAGCTCAACGTCCTCTCGTCTCCTGCCATGTGTCCCTCTCACTCCCAATCACCTCCTCCTGTACTCCCACACTCCATGCTCTTTCCTCCTCTAGCCTATTCAAGCCGCGTGGTATTCCTCAGCTGATGTCACGGCTCCCGTTTCTTCTCCATCACCTCCACAGTGTTCATGCCTTTAACCCCTGTCACACCCTCGTCCACATTAGCCATAGGGGTCCCTCGCAGCAGTCCAGCGAAGTAGCATCCAAAGAAAGACCGTTTGGCTTATCCAGGTGGCACCATTAGGAGACCTCCACGTCCCAGAAGCGTAAGTTGACCGAGGCCGTCCCTGATCCCAAAAAGCAGTTATTGTGGTAGTTGCTGGTGGTTGAATATCAACTCCACCATAAAAGGAAGGTCCGACAAAAGACTAATTCATGTCGACTCACCTACAGAAGGACAATCCTAAATCTGATGGCATCTGTCATGGGCGCACGATCATCCTAAGTCTGCATGGGCAGGTTGTCAGAAGCCATGCAGACACAATGTTTTTAATGCAGCATCTTGTTTTTGCTGTTTTGGTTGTTTTTGAGTATATGTAGGCGTTTTCTCCATTTTTGTAAGCATCGATGGTTGAGCAAGGCTCCCGGTGGTAAAATTTAAAAAAGCACTATTTTCCTGGTTATGTCTGGACTCTTGAGACTTCTTGTCTGATGAATGTTAGTTTTTCTTTTGCTTCTTTGTCTACATCGCATTAGAACGGCTCGAAATTGGAGAATCCAGTCAAGCGGTAGTTGTTATAGGATGATGTAGAGTTTGATCACTGTAACAGTTGCACTGTTTCTAATCGATCTTTGTGATTTTCTATTCGCTAAATGACTTGGAATTGGAGAATCCAGTCAAGTCCCCCCTCTCAGTTTCTTGAAGCTCTAAACCAGAGGATCTCGCATTCAGAGTTTTTCTTCTACAAATTACTGAAAGGCCTATTGCTTGAGGTAGTTTTTCCACTCCTCTCACCAAGTCTTCAACCTGCTCATTTTCAAATCAACCCACTGACTGCAGTTATACTAAGACCTCCTTTGTTGCTCGCATGCTGGACCCAGTCCCTAATTTTGAGTGATATCTTCCTGAGTCTCTACCCATTTGATCACCCATTAAAAACTACCATGACATAAAACTGATGGGCGTCGGGCTCTTCTCCTGCAAGCAATCTAGGAGTGACTTCCTTCGCCAACACTCACATCTCTGCGTTTCCAACAACGCATAAACATGCCCTATTTTCTATGTAAAAACATTCAGCGGATGGCGTGAGCAACTCAACACTCGCGCCAACCACTCAAAACCCTCACAAATCATAGCCTTTTTAATATACTAGTCATGCATGTGCTAGAGCAAAGCCTTGTGATTTGGTCACAATTCATAAGACTCTCGAAAGAGGAATTGGCATAACTTATCCCAAAAGTAGCAGAAACCCTAGCATAGAGAGATGGATTGAGCAAGTTAGCAGAGGCTGCCGAAACTATTGCGGAAGGGCATAGAATGGATTCTGATACATAGGAATCAGCCTCAGATGAAGATGAGGAAATAGGGAAACCATCAGTTGAAGTTAGAGAAGTTGGGGTAATGAGGCAAGTCATTAACCTGGATTCAGAAGAAGAGGAAGAAGAGGGTTCTATTCCTCCAAACACTTTTCCTGAACAAGAAAGAGATGATGATACTCCCTCAGTAGATGAACAAGAAAGAGATGCTGCTACTCCCTCAACAGATGAACAATAAAGAGACACTACTATTCTGCCCACAGATGATCATGAGATGGATGATGATACCCCTTTGTCTGATGAGTAGGAGAGGAGTGTTGTTACTCCTCCAAGCTATGAACAAGAGGTAACTGACGATGTTACACAAGAACTAGCACTAGAACTTTCTTAATTTCCTGTCTGTGAAGATGGTGCAACTACTCCTCCCATAGGTGAGAATTTAATGACTAATGTTGTAACACAAGAACCAGTGTCAGAACAAGTCATTCTTGAAAACCCTATTTTTGAAGACACAACAACTACTCCAGTTTGTGAGCAAGAAATAATTGACGCTGTTAGATAAGAACCAATGTCAGAGCATGTTGATCCCAAAAACCCTGAACCAGATTTGGGTGCTACTACTCCAGGAGAAGTGCGAGTTAAACAAGATCCAGGCATAGAGGTTGCAGGCAATGAAGCTCAGAATGAGGTTCCTCCTAGGGGATGGGCTGAAGAAATTCATGTCAAATAGGAATTTATCAAATTTTGTGCAAGGAGAAGAACCCCTATTCAGGACTGTTATAGGACAACCTTTAGAGAAAGTCTACAATTCAGGATTGAGAATTCCAAGCTAAAGAAGCAGGTGCTTCGCCTAAAGAAACGAGCACGAAGATACAAAAGAATTGCCAAGGAAGTAGTGAGGAGAAATGTCAAGGAGACTATTTTGGAAGCTACCCAAACTACCAATACTCCCACAGTATCGACAACTATGAGAACTATTTATACTCCCAGAGTAATAACAACTACTCAAACTGAGTTGGTGTTGCATATAGTAGCTACTCAGACTAAGCCTATCCTGCACACCTCTATAGTACCAAAAACCACTCATACTGATCCTATTTTGCACACTTCCATAGTAACAACATCTACTCAAGCTGAGCCAATGACAGATACAACTAAAGCTCAGGTAGTTTTGTTGAAAGCCGAGATGCAAAAGTGGAAGAAAAATGTAGCCCAGTTTCGGACAAGAGTTGTCCCTTCTTCAGTGCACCTAAGGACATTGAAAGACATAAGGGAGCAGGCTGCTAGAGTCATTGTTGACTATGAGGAAAAGTTGGAAGAAGAGAAAAAAAAGGGTGAGAAACAAAAGGAAAATATTATAGAGAGTTGGAGGCAAAGATATAGAGGTTAAGAGATGACAAACGAGAGATGTATGATATCACCTAGCAGGTAGTAACGTGCCGCTTCCCTTCTCTCAGCTATGCAATGTTCCTTCATGAACAATATTTATTTTTCTGTCTGGAATGTATTCACCAGGAGATGGTTTATAATATTAAATACACCATGGAGTTTATTAGGACCTTTAAAAGTTATGACATCCTCACATAACATCACATGTGTGAATTGTACATGCACAACTACCTGCTAAGAGATGATAACAAATTCAATCCAGTTCCTTATGTGGGAGATGTCCAATTGAGGGCCTTTCTTTCCTACACCATTAACTAGGTGAAGTGGAAGAAGGCACTTGATTATTTTGAGGAAGCTCAGGTACACAGACCCCTTCAGGTTATAATGGAGAACTTTCAAGTTGAACAAATCATCAGCAAACATAAATATTTCAGATATATTCCCAATTGGCCATAGAATATGGAAACTACACAGCAATGGTGTGCTGATATTTGCATAAAACAATTGGCCTATTGCAAGGAAGAGGCACTTGAAAACTGTTACCAGAGATGGGCCTTATCACCACCTACTCCCAGGTAAAGGGAAGCAATTGGGGCTCCCAATTTTCGCAGAGCCATGGAAAGAATATCCAAGTATATAGCATGTATGAGGTTTTGTGGGGTTCGATGGCTAGGTTTGATATTTTTATTCCCCATCATCTGGATGCCACTTGATCAATATCAACCTGATTACGAGGTCTAGAGAGAATGGTGGAAGGATATAATATTGACTGGGGGATATAAGTTTCTAGGGACAGATATGGCTGAGGCATATGACATAGCAGAACTTCAGGCCTAGTATCAAGATTCCGACCTAGTTTTGTGAAATTGAAGGCCTGCACAAGGATGTGCACGTGACTAAAGTTTGGGGGAGATGTGTGTAACCACAAGGGTAAGAATGCACCTCTATTATGTCATTGTGTATTAGTTCAAAAACGTTAGAGATTGGTTGGGGGTTTACCAAAGTGAATCACTAATCTCTGAAATCTCACAGGAACAGATAAAACACAGTCTGGAAAGATTATGCGATCAAGGATGCAGCGCAGTCCACGGGTTGAAGTTGCAAAAGAGGACCTGTTCCATGGTCCAACATTAGGTTTTGTTAATCGGTTCAGCCTTTGTGTATTTTTAGGAAGAGTTGTTACCCTAATATTAGGATTCTCTATGCTCCATGAATTGTATAAAAGGCCGAACAAAGATAGAGAAGGGATTAGCCAGTTAGTCAGCTAGCTAGGAGTTTTCATGTATCAAGACTGCAACCTATGCAATCTCATTTTATTTAATGAAAATCGAGTTTCTTTTGAGTTTTTGAGTTTTCGTGGCAGTTAGTTCACCGCAACCTTGATCGGGGAGTTGGGCCTGCTCTTCTGGTCAGGTGTTGTCGGCTTATGATATAGTTTTGTTGTGGTTTTGTGTGGAATCTGTTAGATCTGTGTGTTCTTCATTTACAGTTATCCTGCTTCATTTGAATTTTACAGTTATTTATGTTTAAGTACCAGTAATCTAGTTTTTGTTCTTTATTTTATTGTAATGATTGTTTACTTACATGATCAATATTGAAAGAAGCACCAGTAATCTAGTTTATGTTCTTTATTTTACATGATCAATGATTGTTTAAACAAGTGCTCCATTGTTGTGATCTACCATTTTTTCAAAGCGTTACAACTTTTTTTATGGGAACAACTTTGATTTCTTTCATTCATATGAGTGTGAGTAACCTTCATTTTTTTGGTAAGGGAATGAATCAACCACAAGGATACAAGTTCCTCATCCAAAAAACTACAAACATAGTTGTTGAAAGGGTGTGAATGCCTTTAACCTCATGTTGTGATTATCCCTTCACATTAATAGGTTAAATTTGATATTCAAGGTAATTATTGTGACCAGTCTATATTAATATCGATTAATGGTTGTGAGTGCATTGAAGTGGATAAGTAAAGGGTTGGCCCACTCTCACAAGCATAGTGATAGATTTAAAAAAAACACATCTCCCATATTGTCCCCCTGGGATACCCCTACCAAATTGTTTTTGACCTCTAGTTTAGAGCCCCAATATCTCAATTAAAGCCATTCATTCAAGGGAATGTATTTTTTCTTCCCCTTCATCCCAAGGTGCCTTGGGTTTCCCTATTGGTCCACTAAGAAAGGCACCTAATAAGTCCCAAAACCCCCTCTGATAAGCCCTTCTCACATAAGAAACCCTTTGAAGGTTCAATCACACATGAAAATATTGAGTATGGGTCAATCACGAATCCCAACATCCATCTTCTCATGTAGATTTGTTTTTTTTTTAAACCTAAAGGAAGCATGGAAATATCGATGATACTTCGTCGTAAGGCAATGAATGTGTTTTATTAAGCGTGGAAATATCGACAAAAGTTCGTCGCACTTTTTCATGGTTTTGCGTCGAACATATAACATCTGTGTCGTAAATTTTTTGTCTGCCAAACATTTTCGTCGCTATTGCCACGAATTTTCGTCGCAACTTTCCACACTTTTCCGTCGCACGTATGGCATCTGCATTGTAATCTGTTGGTAAGTTTTTTATTTTGGCATGGTTTTTCATCCCTATTGCGATGAACTTTCATCGCTATTGACACACTTTATAAGGTAAACCTATCTTGCAGATGATGACATGTGGAGGGATAATTTCATCATTGTTTCCAAGAATAACTGGTTCGTGGATATAGCGACGAAAAATGTTCCACGAAAAATAGTCTTTCGTTTTGTGGAAAGTGCGACGGTAATGTGTGGCAATAACAACAAAAAAACGTGGCAAATTTGGTCATATGTAGTAGTGATTAGACACAGACTCAATACTAAGGCCAACTAAGGAGGAAAAAAAACACACGCTAATTAATCTAGGAGTCGAGCATGCAAAAAAACCTTCTCACAAAGAAGCGCTAGTTGGTGATGGAATCCAACATCGCATGATTGATGCATGAAGGGGATGAGTTTCAACAGGTGGGAAAGTTACGTTGACAACCTACTTAACGAACTAACTCCCTGGTGCAAGTTACCTCACCGAGCAATGGGAAACCCTCCAAGAAGTCTGAGTGATTCTAACCAATGTTGATCCCTGGTACAACACCACCTTCCCTGTGCTGTCACCTTGGGTAGGAATTCTAAAATATTATGGACTCTATGGTACCATCTACTATACCAAAGTAGAGGAGGGAAATTGACATTCGACACCAATACCAACAAAGCAAGGTTGATTACTCTGTTGGCCCTAATGCGACCTCGTGCTTGACCCTTGTGTTAGAAGGACTTCCCAAATTCAATGATATAGCAACTGGATTTCACTCCCTAACTCAAAGATTTATGTTTGTTTAGCATCTTTGGAAATTTATTCTCACAACCTATTCCAAAGCGCTAGACTTAAGCTAACATGGGTTTGAAGATCCCTAGAAAAGTTGCTAAATAAATTTTAATTAGTGCTTGGTTTTAGGCTATTGTTACTCAAAGGAGTGGTCGTGAAACTAATGGAATTTCGACTCTACTCTTTAAACCATGCAAGAGGAAAATGAAATGCAATAATTTCAACTTCGATGAAAACTAGATATGGGAAGGAGAAAGAGGTTTTAAGAAAATAAATAATTTCTTGATAGATTACTATGTGTGCACTGCTAATGAAAAAAAGTATGAGCTAATTATCCAGATAAATGGAAGCCAAATGACCCAAACATTAAAAATACCATGCAAATGTCATAGTTCACTTAGTACACCTATACAACATTGAATCAAATGTCATCATTTCTAACATAGTAAATTTTTATGATTATAGAGACCACCATACACATCTTAAATACTCACAAGAATCATGGGGGATTCACCTTGTTGACCAATGTCTTATCACGTTCATTCATAAAGGGTTTTTTTTAATTATGAACCCACATGTTGTGAATAAATGTGTTCACATCAAACACTGAAAAGAACAATGTAATAAAGAAAAAATGATACAAATCCTTGTTTCATAAGAGGAATGTCACATAAGGATTTAAAATTTTTATGTTCTCTATAGATTCTTAACCTTGCCAAGACATAAGATGTGTAAACATGGTGATCTTAGTACCCAAGAAATCTATGTTCCTACAAAACAAAGGTTAAAAACTTTCCTTAAGTAGGGAAGGGAGAGTGACAAAAATTACCATGAGAGAACAACATTCAAGAAAAGGTGAAAGAGAGCGGAGAAAAGAGGTGAGAGAATACCACACTAGGGTTGAACTAGTGAAGGAAAGAGAGGTGAGAGGAAACAACTATTACGAGGGAGGGCGAAATTTGGAAATGCTATCCTAGAACTAGTGAGGGCATTAGAGGTGGAATTATCATGAGGTGACATGAATGAAGACATGAAGTGATGATGTTAAAAGGAACCATCAAATGCATTGATGATGGTGAGGTGATATTATCAATATTTTGGAAAGGAGCCATTGAAGGCACTAATATTAATTGTAAGGTGACATTAGTGAGGGCATGTGCCATTGATTCTAGCTAAAAGACATCATTGAAGGCACGAGGTGAATATGTTAGCATGGGGATGGAAAAGGAACATAAGGAAACAATGTTAATTAAGCACCATCGAAGGTAGGAGGGGAGCATTGAGAGGAAGGAAATTTCATGGAAATGAAGGTCCCCTTATATCTATAGGATACATGATGCAACCACCAAATATAACCTCTTAGGGAATATAGAAAGGGAGTGGTGAATAGTCTCAAGTAAGGAATGCCATATTGAATTTAGACCTACTCAAAAAAATGAACTAAAGGGAGACAATCAAAGATGAATGGATCAAGGAAATAGGTGGTCAATAAGAGAAAAGATAAGACAAGGAAGAGAGGAAAACCTTTCCCTAGGCATCTTAAGGATAAGGTAAAGAAGAGACATGAATAATAAAGGTATCATAGGCTATGATTAGGGGAATAAAAAAATGGAAGGGGGGAATAAAACAAGGAGAGTAGATGTTACCCTAAGAATATCAAGGTGATAATGGAGGAGAAAGAGATGGGTAAGACTACCTAGAAAGAACCATCAAATCGATAGGTGGTAGGATGGAGTTCCCTACGAATAAGGATAGGAATTCCAACCTAAGGGATCTTGGATGAAAAAGAGAAAGAAGGGGTAGATTCCATGGGTGAAGGAGGAGTGGAAGGAGGAAGGATCTATTGTAAAGTAAGATGTTCCAACATAGGAAAAATACAAGGAAGAATGTCACTTGGTCATTGAGGGATTGTGTGAGGAGGAGGAGAAGGCATCAATGTAATATTGGTAACTAAATGGATACCACCCATTGTAGTCAAAGTGTGCTAGAAAGGGCTCATTATATAAGTTTTTATAGGCCATGTTAATACTACATATGAAATAGGATGAAGTCTTGATGGGATCAAGAGGCACATAATCCCTCTACTGGGTTGGGGAAATACTCCAAATGTATCTAATTTAGACTCAGATTTGGGTTGAGAAGGAAAAGTGTTAAGTTTAGAACATACATTTTGTTTCATAGAAGTGTTTTGTTGATATGAAATATCTT
>JZKD02S1674172.1:422003-434238 GCA_000966675.3 Picea glauca
GATATCCTCATGCATCATGTCTAGCATAAATGATGGATAAGGTAAGGAATGTGTCATGCTCAAATCCATAGGAGGATCATTATCCCCCATGCATGACCTCATATCAACATCCAAAGGTGGATCACCCAATCTTTGATCCTCCTCATGCCTAGGAGTCGCCACTGTTGAATCCTCACAAGTATCACCACTATGGTGAAGTGTTGAGTCCTCAACACTATCTGATTGGGAAGATAAACCACATGCATTATCATCCCGTCCATACAACTATTCATCAGATGCGCATGAGTCGATGGCTTTATGGGACTGCTCTAATCTCCTTGTTTTTTCTTCACTTCATTTCTTATCTAAAAACTTGGGTATAACCCTTCCATCATGAAATGATCGTCTATTCATCCTTCTAATTATGATGCTGCAATACTCACCTAAGGTGACCAATCTCTGGAATCTTGCACTCCGAGAGTTATACTCTCTTTCCATGGCCTCAAATTCACGCTCCATCAGTATATTACAAAATCACAGGCTGGTGAAGAAATTTTCTTTGACACCACTTTAATATCGCCACCCAAATCTGATATAAAAATCAGATCTAATTGGGTGAGAACTTTCGTCAAACACTTTGCGGTATGTTCAATTTCCCTTAGCAAATGCCTTCTTCTTGTCGTACTGACTTTGATGAGGTTTTCTGATGTGTTAGCATGACATTTGAAATAATTTATGCCTCTTTATAACTCCCTAATTGCATGATGCCATATATAATTGATGGTTGTTATGTTTTCTATGTGTTGGTTGATTGAAACATTTTGTCAAACACTATGTGTGCAATGGTTGTAGCATTCATTCAAGTGTATTTTCTGATGTATTTCGGCCCATATTTCTTCATGTAATACATAAGGGAAACAAATGCAATGATAACCAAATAAATTAGAACCCAATATCTATTAAAAAACATAAGATAGTACCTGAAATCCTTGATTTATTTAATATGCGTTTGGCTGTCCAACATACAATAATTTCCATATCTGATATAAGTAATACAAAAACCACTTTATTGGCCTATAATGGCTCCAAAAGGAAAGGAAACAATGTCAATGATCCTCCTTTTTGACCCCCTAATTATGGCTTCCAAAAAGAGATGTTATTTCATGCAAAATCCACAATTCCCATAACTAGAAATGTTCCCTCCTAGTTGCTTACGCCTTGCTGAAATATGAACAATAAATCTGATGTAAAATCTTCATGAAATTGTTGTAATATTGTAGATATGATGATGAATAAATTAGATGAGAAGTTCCCCTAGCTGTAGATGTCAAATCTGATCACAAATCATTGGATCTGAAACCCCCAGTGCGTCCTCCTTCAGTAAATCCTCCCTAGCTCTTAGAATAAATAATATGGATGTTGGAAACCCCCAAGGGTGCCAAGAAAAGTCACTCCAGGTGATACAAACAAAAACCAACTTATATCTCTTCAAGATCTCACTCCTAGAAGCCAATTCGAACTCTTTCCTATTGGACAATACACCCTCTCTGCAAAATCCTCCAACAGTTGCACCCTCCTTTACCAACAATGAAAGAAATGGATATGAAACTGAAATAGAATGGTGAGGGTGGAATATTTCACCACCTTGGCCAAGCTTGGATCAAGAACGAGAGAATATTTCACTCCCTTGTTGATCTCTATGGTTTATTTAGTCAAAACCCTCAAGTATATTGAGCTCTCTAGACAAGAGGCCAGACATCAAAAATCAATCAACCTAATGAGAGAATAGAAGCCCATATCTCTTATTTATACCCCCTTTCACCTTTTCCCATTCAAGTTAGTTTTAATTCATCTTTTAATATTGCTTCATAAATCACTTTATTAATTTAATAACCGCTTTTACTACAAAAAGTGATTAATTCACCCTCATAACTTCTCTTGCCACTAAAATTCACTTTTAATAATTCTATCCTGAAGATATTTTCGTCCCGATTCCAACCACTCCAAGAAACAAGCTCCAAATATCACCTTTAGTGTAATTAATTAAAATATGCTCAATAATAACCCAAAATTACGAAAATTGTCGGAATGAAATTAAACCAAGGACAAGTTGTGCAGAATGGATCCTAATGATGTAATATTATGAATAATGTGAGTTGGGCCCCATACATCTCCGCAAAACTTCCTGACCTCACTATCACTCCCAATTGGCTACTCTGGTAGGCATCTCGAACTGTAACATAAGGGAATCCAAAAATGGGGACATTACAAACTAGCCCTATGTTTTCTGATATTTCAAAATGTTCACAATATCTCACTGCCAACTTTGGGAAACTTCCTAATATCAACGAACTTATTTTCGCCTTCACTTTTAAAAACACATGTACACCCACTTTGAAATCTCTAAAAACTATGTTCTTGTCTACATAACTTTTCTGCATGTCCTGGGCAACCCGTAAATTCTTCTTGATCTTTGTCATCTCCTCTTCCATTTCCTTCATAAAATATGGCCCAATAATTTCTCTATATACTAGATTATCCCAACTCACTGGTTTGTTCCATTTCCTTCCATAGAATACTTCAAATGGACTTGTTATCCCCTAGCCTGGGGATAACTAAGGAGATTATGTCTCGAGGCCCACAGGTCCTAGACATGGAGTACCGAGAGCCATATTGACTTGAGCCTAGCCCTGAAGGGCCCATCCTTCTTCTTCAATGCCTCCATCATGTTAGCAGCAGCAACATCCATCCAATCGGCCTGATCCTGAAGTAGCATCCATCCCATCAGCCTGGTCCATGATGTTGGCCCTTGAAGGCCCTTGACTTCATCATTCAGAGCCTTGACATCACCCAGTTGAGGCCCCCAACTTGAGGACAACATTGGTTGGCACGTGTGGCAGTTCCAGAGGGGTTTTGAGACCCAATGTTCCACTTGGAGGGCTAACGTTCTAGCAAGGAGGCTAACGTCACCATAGGAGGGGCATGACGTCACCCTAACAAAGCCTAAATTAGGGTTTTATTTGTAAAATTTATGTAAAATTGGATTTTCTCATGTAAACTGGCCATGTCGGTCTTTTTGACCTAATTTTGTAATTAAAGGTCATTTTGATTATATAAATAAGGGATTTTGCCCTTGTATTTTTTCATCATTCTTTGACTCACACAAGTAAGGTCTCAAATTCGACTACTTTAAGGCTCTTTGGATGAAATTAAGTGGTGTGAAAATCTTGGAGGAGGCTTATATTAGTGTTTTTGACATTTTTCTTGGTGGAAAGTATTCAACTAGGATAATTTATAGATTATTCTTGGTGAATCTAAGTGAATTTCTGCAATTCTTCTTTAATTTGAATGGTTATAGTACATGTACTTTGCATTTTTCCAAGATTATGAAATTGCTAGCTTAAGATCAAGAACATGTTATTGTCCTTGTCTTAATAGCTTTTCACCTACTATATTGTGCTAGAAAGCCTACCTTTTTGAAGCATTGTGCTAGAGCCCTACCATTGTATCACTCTAGCATCATTTTCTTCATCAAGCCATTATTTACTTCAAGCTTGAGCTAAAGAAGAAGGAAAACCGCTAGGGCCTAGGGTTACCTACTTCCTAGTATTTGTTTTCCTTCTAGGGCTTGTTGATTGAAGCCTTGGGTTACCAACACCTCAACCATCATCCCTCTTTTTCCTTAGCTCACACATTATCATTTGTTTCCTTCAACATTGTTGCTATAAAAAGTGACTCCATTAGCCCTAGAGACATTGATCTAGACCTTTTATTTGATTGATTGATGAGAACAACCATTAAAAATTTTACCTCAAGCTATTTACTAACCTTTCCTAACCCCAGATTAGACTGATTCACTAACCTTCTTGGTGTTGTTACAAAAGTAAGCTACAACCAATTATTACAGAAATAAAATCTCTTAAAAGCAATTGCAAAAGTTGATTTTTACCTTGCCTCATTAGCTTCTGACAAGTGCTAGTATATTGCTATTGTTGGATTGTCATTTTGGGTCATTTTGAAGCTTATTTAAGGCATTGATTGTGAAGATATCATCTTGTATACATTGTTGTTATAGAATTTATGTTTTCTTCATCTTGTATCAACTTATTGCTTTCATTGACAAGTCCAAGGTTTTATGAAGCACTAACATCAAATTGTACTTGCAAAAAATAGTGTTTTCTTGTTGCTTTGTTCTAGGTAGGTACACTCAAGAATATGATTGCTTCATTTTCTAAACAACATTTGGGACTTTCTGATCGTTGTGACTTGTGAGATGGGATATCTTTTATTGACACTTCTACCTTTTCTTTCTCAAACCCCCAGGTCACCGGGGACGTCTTCCTTGGGCTATCATCCTTAAATAGAAAGAGGTGTCTTATTAAGGTGACAATGATAGGACAACCTCTCGTTACGCCAATTTGTCTTCCTTTAGCCTTTCCCTTTTGGACAAGTACAAATTGTGCGATAACAGGACTCATTTTCAATGTGGCCTGATACCCATTATTGTAATTAAATTCAAACAAATGAATATAATATTCCCACTTTGATGGTTGGTCCATCACATACATTCTAATAATTTTCTCAATTATCGTGTTAGTAATCTTTGTTTTCCCATCTGACTCTAGGTGATACATTGTACTAAGATCATATGAGTGATTTTTGGGCCTTCTTCTAGCTTTATCCCATCAGTGATGATGCTGAAGATCTAGCTATGAAATTATTCTCTGCTACCCTCCATGATGGTGTTAGACGCTGGTACAATGGGCTCCTTGATGCTAGTATTAAAACCATGGACAAGTTGGAGTAAGTATTCCTCAAACGATGGAATGTCAAGGAAGACCCCAACATGTTGTTGATAAGGCTAAATAACCTTGTGAAACAAGAGAATGAAACCATTAGAGAGTTCCATGACAAATTTGAAAATTTGATGCAAAACATCCTAGTGAGCCATCATCCATCTGATAGTTTCCTTCTTTTCCTTTATACCAAATCCTTTACAGGACAGCTGGGATATCTCCTCAGAGATAAATACCCTTAGACAATCTAAGAATCCCAAGAGTAGCTACAAGGATTGAATAAAACCTTTCATCATCTAGAGTTGATCCTTTCTCATCCCCAAGAGTCAGAATGGACACTAAACCTAAGATAGTTCACAATGCTAAACCTACCTCAGGAATTAGCGCTAGCTTAGAGAAGTTACAATTGACTGTAGATGGCATGGTAAAAACCCAAGAGCTGATGATGAATAGGATTTTCAACCTAGAGAGAACTCAGCAACAAGCCCCCAGGGTTCCTTACAAAGGGAAATTCCAGAAAGGGAACCAAATTTTTAGACCAAAGAATGATCAAGAGGTTACCAATACTTTAGCCTCTGAAAATGTAATAAATGAAAAACCTTGGTGCTTACAATGCAGTGAGTTACATTGGGAGCATGAGTGTCCTTTCAACAATGGTAATCATAACCAAGTGAACATAGTTAACCATACCATTGAAATTCTTCAATATTGCCTTAATTTTACACTTTAAAAACATCAAGAAGGCATAAAGGAAGTAGTCAGGAAGGATAGAATGGAGGTGATAAATAACCTTGACCAAGAATCAAGAGAAAAGTTGAAGAAACAAGAATTCTAAGTGTATACTAGACAAAAGAGAATAAACCAACCTCTCTCTACTAGTCCCGTGGAATCACAAACAAGACCTCCACCTATGAACATACTCCTTCCCAAGAATCCTCCCAAGACTAATAAAGTGGATTTGAAATTTGACTTTGAAGGTGCATTAGAAAAAATGCACATGACCATTCCCCTGAGAGAAGTCATCAAGGTCTCATCTGTCAAAGAAAGGTTTGAAATTTTTTTCAAAGGCTCAGATGGACCAATAGACCCTCCCATTATGTTACAAGACAATCACTTCAGGTTTCATTATGATGGACATCCACCTTTCTTCATGACCTTGTTAATTAATAACAAATGTCTTAACAACTGTATGCTTGATTCAGGGGAAGGTGCTAACATGATGTCTTTGAAGGTCATGGAAAAATTGGGCCTAAAGGTCACACAACCTTATAGGAACGTATGTGGCTTTGATTCCAGAGCCATACCCACTCATGGGGTAGTTGAGAATGTTTAAGTATGCCTTGTAAGATACCCCGAGAGAGGGATCTACATGGATATCGTGGTGGTAGATGCCCTAGATGTGTGGGGAATTCTATTATCCAAGAAGTTTGATACAATGTTGGGAGGAACCCTAAAGATGGATCTCACATATATTAATGTTCCTATGAATGATGGAACAATAATATACCTGCCGAATGTTCCAATTACCAAATTCCATGTGCAAGAAATTGGTGATGACATTGGAACTAACGAAACACAAGAACCGGTCAAAGAGAGTCCTCCTGTATTTTCCCCTGATGACATGCCTTTCGCTATAGAGGAAGACTTTGATCAAATACAATGGTTGAAGAAGGAGGAGTATCAACAACTCCTAAACAAATATAAAGATAAATAATTTGGGGATGTCAAGTTATTAAAGAAAGGATAAAATGACATATTGATCCGATCCCAGCAAGAAGTTTTCACAGCAGAATCCCACCCACCTCCCTCAAGAAAATACACTAGGGTTGTACAAGAGACAACCAAATTCAAGATCAAGGATTACAAAGAGGGAGATATGGTCTGGATGTGGGATACAAATAAGGGAGAGCCTACTAATGTGAGTGCACAATTTTGGCTTGGACCCTTCAGAGTTGGAAGAAACTCAGTCAATGATGCCTATTATTTATCCACATTGGAAGGAAGAAGGCGCCCGTTATCGGTTGGTGGAAACCTCCTCAAACCCCGTCAGGGGGCAGAGACTCGACTTCACAAGTAAGTGCAGGTAATTAGGTAGGCATTTTGAATTCATTGTATATATCATATGCATTTCATGCTAGAGTAGTTGTATTTCCATTTGTATATATGCTTGCTTAATTTCATTTTATTGTACCATATATGATCCAGGGGTGATATCACCACCTCAAATGATTACTAATAGATTTTGTTGATATCTAGTAGGTCACAGGTCATGCCAGAGATGCTGAGGTTCTCATGTGCTCTACAATGAGCACATGTCCCCTAGTTGGAGCCAGATGTTATCCCCCATCCTAGGGATAACTAAGGATATCATGTCTCGAGGCCCACAGGTCCTAGACATGGAGTACCGAGAGCCATATTGACTTGATCCTGGCCCTGGAGGGCCCATCCTTCTTCTTCAATGCTTCCATCATGTCAATAGCAACATCATCCATCCCATCGGCCTGGTCCTGAAGTAGCAGTTGGTCTTGCTCAATGAGGTAATGAGTTCAGGTATCATGATATGTGTCACTCTATTTCTCAAAACATTTGAATATGTTCATTTAATTCTCTTTTTCTTCATGATGTGTGCTTGGAATTTATTCCTTTTGACTTTTCCATAACTAGGGGGAATGACAAAATGTCCTAGCAAGTTGGTTCCCTTAGGAGTGAGTTGCCACTGGGTGGGTTCATGAAAGGCCATCATCCATTCCCACCATACTTATCACTTTTCATCATCTTCCCTCTCATCCATCCATTGCATCGGTTCGAGCACTAGGTTTGCCAAGCTAGAAAAGGGTTGTACCTTGCCTTGTGGGGAGAAGGGGATAAAGACCCATAGGGTAAAAGTAGTTGGAAAAAGATAAAATCCTAAAGAACAAAACCTTAATATGCTTCGCCCAGGGATCCCTGAGAAAGCAATAAAAGGATTTTCAGCAAGAAAAGGCAGGAACCATAAAATAAATAAACTCAAGACCTAATTGGAGGATAAGGGGTCTCATCATGAGCCAACCTATTAGGTCCATGGGCATGTACCAATATAACACTACCATTCAACTGGTCACCACGCAAGGGTAGTGGCTCTTGGTAGCATAGCCAAGAGAAAGGGGGCCTCATCACAAGCCAACCTTCTCATCTCCGTGAAATGATTGTGGGTAACATTGTCACCACTGGTCACCACGCCAGGACAATGTCTCCTAGCTATTCTCTTGAAAGAAAAAAACAATAAGATAAAAAGGTAAAAAGGAATTGAATGGGCTTGGAAACATTTGCATCCATAACAAGGTGCAACTCACCCTCTTCAGAGGCACCCATAGGTAAGCCCTACATTTCCCTGTCATCACTGCACCCCTTGCCCAAAAATCCCCATACCATCTCATGCACTTACATGACTTAGATTGGTCTTCACATGGAAACAACCTGCATCTAAGGAGAATTAGTCCAATAGGACATCCTGAAACCCTCTCCAAACCTGTCTTGTAGAATGGCATAACATCTTTGAGAACTTGTCTAGGAAAGGGGAGTTTTATGCACATGTTTGGGTAACTTTATTATTAGATGTGATTGGCATTGCTATGATCCCTGTGACTTATGATCCCATGGAGGGAGTACTTGTTTTTGTTGCAGGATCATGCCCAATGGACAAGTACACATGGGGAGATGATTATCTCAGACCTCCATAGGGATAAAATCCCACCAGATGGATGTTGATACCCTAGCCAAGGGAAGATATATACCAGAGGCTTGCACTAGAGAGAGAGGAGGACGTTACATAAGAGACAACTTGGTAGGCCTGGACCCAGGGGGTCTTGCCCTCCCACTATGATTTTGGCCCTTGAAGGCTCTTGGCGTCATCATTCAGAGCCTTGACGTCACCTAGTTGAGGCTCCCAGCTTGAGGACGACATTGATTGGCACGCGTGGCAGTTCCATAGGGGTTTTGAGCCCCAACGTTTGACTTGGATGGCTAACATTCCAACAAGGAGGCTAACATCACTCTAGGAGGGGCATGACGTCACCCTAAAAAATCCTAAATTAGGGTGTTATTTGACAAATTTATGTAAAATTGGATTTTCTCATGTAAATTGGCCATGTCGGCCTTTTAGACCTAATTTTGTAATTAAAGGTCATTTTGATTGTATAAATAAGGGATTTTGACCTTTTATTGTTTCATCATTCTTTGACTCACACAAGTGAGGTCTGGAATTCGGCTCCTTTAAGGCTCTTTGGATGAAATTAAGTGGTGCACAACTCTTGGAGGAGGCTTATATTGGTGTTTTTGGCATTTTTCTTGGTTGAAAGTCTTCAACTAGGCTAATTTCTAGATTATTCTTGATGAATGTAAGTGAATTTCTGAAATTCTTCTTTACTTTGAATGGTTATAGTACATTTACTTTACATTTTTCCAAGATTACGAATTTGCTAGCTTAAAACCCTAGGAGATCAAGCACATGTTGTTGTCCTTGTCTTAATAGCTTTTCACCTACTAGATTGTTCTAGAAAGCCTACCTTTTTGAAGCATTGTGCTAGAGCCCTACCATTGTAGCACTCTAGCATCATTTTCTTCATCAAGCCATTATTTACTTCAAGATTGAGCTAAATAAGAAGGAAAATCATTAGGGCCTAGGGTTACCTACTTCTTAGTAGTCATTTTCCTTCTAGGGCTTGTTGATTGAGGCCTTGGGTTACCAACACCTCAACCATCATCCCTCTTTGTCCTTAGCTCACACATTATCATTTTGTTCCTTCAAGATTGTTGCTGCAAAAAGTGACTCCATTAGCCCTAGAGACACTGATCTAGACCTTCTATTTGATTGATTGATGAGAACAACCCTTAAAATTTTTACCTCAAGCTATTTACTAACCTTTCCTAACTGCAGATTAGACTAATTCACTAACCTTCTTGATGTTGTTACAAAATTAATCTACAAGCAATTATTACAACAGTAAAATCTCTTAAAAGCAATTTCAAAAGTTGATTTTCTACATTGCCTTATTTGCTTCTGACAAGTGCTAGTATATTTCTATTGTTGGATTATCATTTTGGGTCATTTTGAAACTTATTTAAGGCATTGATTATGAAGCTATCATCTTGTATACATTTCTGTTATAGAATTTTTGTTTGCTTCATCTTGTATCAACTTATTGCTTTCATTGACAAGTCCAAGGTTTTATGAAGCACTAACATCAAATTGTACTTGAAAAAAATAATGTTTTCTTATTGCTTTGTTCTGGGTAGGTACACTCAAGGATATCATTGCTTCATTTGCTAAAACTTTGGTACTTTCTGATCGGTGTGACTTGTGAGAGGGGATATCTTTTATTGACACTTCTACCTTTGCCTTCTCAAACCCCCAGGTCACCGGGGACGTCTCCCTTGGTCTATCATCCCTAAATAGAAAGAGGTGTCTTATTAAGGTGACAGTGATAGGACAACTTCCTATTACGCCAATTTTCCCTCCTTTAGCCTCTTCATTTTGGACAAGTACAAATTGTGCAATAACAAGACTCATTTTCAATGTGGCCTGATACCCATTTTTGTAATTAAATTCAACCAAATGAATATAATATTGCCACTTTGATGGTTGGTCCATCACATACATTCTAAGCATTTTCTCAATTATCCTGTTAGTACTCTTTGTCTTCCCATCTGACTCTAGGTGATAAGATTTAGATTTTTCCCAAAGCCTTTGAAAAACCTTTCCAAAAATTAGAAGTAAACTTTGGATCTATATCTGAAACTATTTCCTTAGGCACCCCATGTATCCTAATAACTTCCTTCATGTAGATCTCTGCAATATTTGTTTCCTAGTGTGTTGTCTTTATTGGAATAAAATCTGCTACCTTAGTTAAATTATCCACCAGCACCATAATGAAATCATGTTGCTTCACTGTTTTGGGCAGCTTTTTAATAAAATCCATTGTGACAACTTCCCACTTCCATTCTAGAATGGGAAATGGTTGTAGCAACCTTGTTGGATGCATATGCTCTGTCTTCACCTTCTAACACTCTAGACATCTGGTTATGTAATTAGCCAATTGTTTTTTGATTCCTGGCCAAAAGTATTGGCTTCTTACATCTACATTTTTCTTTTGATATCCCGAGTGTCCAACATATGACACGTTGTGCATTTCCCTTAGCATTGCATTTTATAGGTCACTAGAATTCGACACATAAAATTTTCCTTTGTACATGATGATTCCATCTTCTTTCAACTCATAATAATTAAATTTATGTTGTAATTCACCTTGTTCTAATGTTTCTTTTATTTTCAAATAATTCTTATCTGAATTTGTTGCCACAATAATTTTATCTTTCAAATCAGTCACGTACATCCTAATTGTTGTAATATACATTTCATGAACTCTCCTATTGAGTGCATCAACCACTTGATTTTCTTTTCCTTTGATGTGCTTAATCTTGAAGTCCTACTCACTAAGAAATTCAAGCCATCTATTTTATCTAGAATTTAGTGTTGTCTTTCCAAACAAAATTTTTAGACTATAGTGGTCCGTCCTTAGCTCGAATTTCCTCTCCATGAGGTAATGTCTCCACATTTTCAATGCATGTACAATTTTTGCTAACTCTAGATCATGGGTAGCATAATTCCTTTCATGTTATTTTAGTTTTTAGGACTCATAACATACCACATGATCCTTTTGACCGGGGACTCCTTTGAGCCCTTCCTTGCATGCATCAATGTACACCACAAAATATTCATCTGAATCTGCAATATTAGATTGGTGCACTTGTCAAGTTGTCTTTTAGCTGTTGAAAACTTTTTTCACACTTGAATTTCCTTATGAGGATTCTAGATTTCTTATGAATCATTCAAGACCAATGATTCATTATCTATGAGGAAACTTGCAATATGTTCATCATTTTCAAAAACTTGTAACTCTTGATTATTAGGTATCGAAGGCCGAATAATTGTTTTTACATGAAAAGTAATTTGACTTTGAGAATCTTCTGAATTAAAAAGAGATGCATCTACTGCTAATGAATCTGCATTTTGATTCCTTTCTCTAGGAATGAAGGAGATATTTAAAGAATTGAAAGAATCCATGATCACAAACTCTTCTTGCATAATGTTTCAATTTTTCTTTCTTAATCATGTATTTCTTCATAATATGATTGATAACCATCTTTGAATCCCCAATTATCACTAGATTTTCTACCTTCATCTGAAGGGTAAGAAGCATCCCTTGAATTAATGCTTCATATTCTACTTTATTATTGGTACATGGGAATTCTATTCTAATAGCGTGTGGATAGATACTAGATTTAGGTATTTTGAAAATAATGCCAGCTCCATTTCTAGACTAGGAACAAGCTCCATCAAATGATATCTTCCAAAATCCTTGGAAAGAGTTTTCTTCATCATTCTTTGGCATACTTATTTGTTCCGTACTAAAAACAACATA
>JZKD02S1674172.1:440464-458585 GCA_000966675.3 Picea glauca
TTGTGGGTGGGTAGACCTAGGAATTTGATAGTAGTATGACCCGCAACCCACATTTGAAAGGAGAAAAAGAATAAGTAAGGAAATTCAAGAAGCAAAGAACATCAAAGGAAAAATACTAAGGATGGGTGTATGTGTACTAACGTTGATCAACAAATGTGGATCAACACACAAGAATCGTGATTTTTTTGCGGTGCATAAAAGTTTATTATTTTGTAGGCTACAAAGAGGGTAAATTTTAGAAAGCAAAAAAAAAGGGAGAGGCATCATATGAAATCCATACAACATCCATCCTACATATATACAAGATACGGATGCAAAATTTAGGAATATTAAGAGGAAATGATTCGTGCATGGATTTTTTGATCTACATGGAATAATCGATAGAGAAGTGAACATACTAAGTCTGTAGGTGATGGCAGAGGATCTTGGTGCTAAGGAGAGTTGTCAAGGTAGTGGTCCATTGTAGTAGACAGTCCACGTGGAGGCTAGGAAGTGGCATGGAAAATTTAGCAGCGGCTTGAGGTGATGGAGTGGATGAATACAACAGAAGTAAAAGCATGGGGTCATGGTGTGTGTTATCGACAAGTGCTGGGAAGAAGGGAAGAGGATCTACTGAAAAGTGAAGGAAGCGTGGGCTCATGCTGAGTGGTCACGGGAAAGTAGAAGATAAGTAGTGGAGGAGGTATCGGGTAAAACCAACCACCAATGTAGACCAACTTCCAACTAGGTGAAGAAAGGGGCCAACCAGTAGGGAAACCAATAGACCATGGGCAGGGCAACAATAAATGGGTAGTCCAAAAGTTCATCGGGCAGCCTAGAAAAAATAAGGCAGCACTCAAGCAGCCCAAATAAGTACTCGAGAAACAACGAAAGGCTACAAGAAGCCTCTAGTCGCTTTGATTAGGGGTATGGGAAATAGGTAGTGGGTCTGGGTAGTGGACAATGGGTTCGGGTAGTGGACAGTGGGTCTGGGAAGCAGGTAGTAGGGATTCAGGCAATAGATTTTTATTGTCAACAGATTGCAGTTTCAGTGTTGTGTTTTTGGGTTAACATCAGATATTGGAGATGGCAACTGTATTTCAATTTGAGAATAGGTTGGATGGGGTTTCCAACTATAGTCCTTGGAAGGGGAGAATCATGTTGGTGTTTATGGAGAATGGGATCTAGGAATTTTCTAATACTTAGATCACTCCTCTAACAAATTTGACACAATTGGTCATCCATAGTTAAAAGGATGTGAAATATAGGTGCATAATTATAGATGGAGTAAAGGATCATTTAATCCCTCATTTATCTAGAAATAACATTGCAAGGGACATGTGGGAGGCTTTGAAGGGTTTATTTTAGAGTAAAAATGAGAATCAAAAAATGGTGCTGAGAGAGAAGATCATAGACACTAAGATGATAGGATCAAACATGGTTACAACCCATATCACCCAGATCTCATAGGTTCGATATGAGTTGGCTACAATCGAGGAGAAAATGGATGATTTAGAATTTGTTAGGACGACACTCAAAGGCTTCATGAAGCAATGGATATCATTCAACAAAGGAAACATGGAAAATGAGAAGCTCCCTGATTGGATGAGGTTGTGGGATGACTTCATTTAGGAATAACTTCGAGATGAAGATATGAATGGAGGCTGGTACAATATTGATTATGAGAACCTTTCTCTTTTCAATGAGGCAAAGAAGGGAAAGTTCAAGAAGATTTCCAGTGGAAAGTATACCTCTCAAGATAACAAGAAGAAAGACATGAGAAAAGTCAAGTGCTTTGTATGTCACAAGTTTGAGCATTATGCAGGTCAATGTCCAAACAAGAAGAAGGGTGGAAATGAGACACAACTAGAGGTAGCTATGTCGACAAAGGCTCAAGTGGATGATTTTTCCAAGAAGTTTGAATAGGCGTTCTTACTTGTTTCCCATATTTCCTCATACACCATATCATCTAGTGCATGGCTACTAGATAATGGAGCCAAATGTCATATGACAAGAGCACGAGAGTTGTTGGAGAGCTTCACAGATTCAGACTTAGAGATGTATGTGGAACTTGGTGTGGGAACCAAGGATGCAGTAAAGGGATATGGGAAAGTTCCATTCCAGATGGATTCATGAGGCATGTTGAGAGTGATGGGCGTGCTATGGGTGTCAGAACTTAGGAGGAGTGTGCTATCAGTCTCAATGATTGAGACGAAGGGATTTTCCATAGTATTCCAAGATGGATAGGCATTGATCAAGCCCAAAGGATCTAGCTTAGACACAACACTTGTTCTTAGAGTTAGATAGAGAAACTTGTATAAGCTAAAGGGGCATCCTATGTGAGCAATGGAAAGTAGCAGAGTGGCAGAGAACAAAGAGCAGGTAGCCTCAAAGGTTGAGCAACTTAGAGGGAGTCAACCTTTAGGTTCATGTTGGAAGGAGTAGCCTTTTGATTTTGTCAAGAAGGAGTCATGGTAAAAGATGGCCATGCAATATTTCGAGGAGAAGAAGGCTTCTAGGATCATGTTAAAAGGTAGAAAGTCTTCATAGAAGGGTCTGAACAAGATGGCAGGGATAAATTTATGTTCATATGGTGCAACCAATCAAGTGGATTGGAGAGAAACCATGGTAGTGGATATGGTAACAAAAACAAAGCCACCTCTAGGTGGTAGAAGTACCTTCCTGGCTAAGAGGGAATGTTGATGTATGTATAACTGGACATGTACTTCCACATTGGCTTGGTGTCTAGCATGTGGAAGTTGTCACTAATACCTCTCAGGGCTTAGTTGTTTCACTTTACTAGCAATTATTAAAGTGAATGATCTTTTAGAATTAATGGGAGTTAAATGCCTAATTTTTTGGCATTAGTAGCTTAAGTGAGTTAATTAAATGCTAGCTAGAGATCATAAAGTGAAGGTGAGATATAATCTCATCCTTTGATCACTTTGGAGATGATTTAGGGTTTTTTTATTTTGGGTTAACTTAACATTATAAAAGACAGCCTAAGTAAGAGGGTGAGACACACATAGAATGAGTGAGTGAGATATCATTCATTGGGTGGAGAAGGGAAATCATCTAAGTGTGCAGGGGTAGAGGCCAAGGAAAGGAGAAAAGGGGAAGAAAAGGAATATCATCCAGGTTTGATAGTGATAAAGGAGCATCTTTGGCCTCAAGCAATCTGCATCAACCCAAAAATATTTCAACTTTAAGATAATAAATCATATGAAGGAAAAAGTGTCAAATCCATTTTTTTATTTTTGGCCTCAATCAATCTGCATCAACCCAAAAATATTTCAAGTTTAAGTTAATAAATCATAGGAAGGAATAAGTGTCAAATTCATGTTGTTGCAACACATGTTGTAATAGTTGTTGCAACACATGTTGTAGCATTTGTTGCAACACATGTTGAAACAATTGTTGCAACACATTGCTACAACCCCGTGTGACATATTTAGAGGCTATGAATTATGCATTTTCAACTCCACGTGTATTGTAAGAGATTCATGACAAGTGACAGGTCAAATAAGTGTGGGAAAATGAATCTTTTAAGTTTCTACAATTGTTTAAATCTCGTTAAATCAACATTTAGAAAAAAAAAAATTGGAAGGTGGAACATGTAACTACCTAGGGGGGAAACAAGAAACGATTGGGGAAGTTGAATGGTCTGAATGGTTCAGCTACCAAGAAATGAAAAGACAAAGGGGAAAATAAAATAGTGTAGGTGGTTTAGCTCAACTCAACAGGGATCAACAAAACTTGACGTTATTTATTATAGGAAGAAACATAAAAGAGAGGAGACAACAAAAGGGTTAGAAATAGAGGTGAGAATTGTTCAAGATTAGTATGATATGTAATAAATATGTAATTGAATTTTTGTTTTGACTAATGAAAATATTTTTGTTCCCGTCCATTAGTTTTGTTTGTTATTTTTTTTCATGTAGCAGTGAATTCCTCGTGTCATTCTTTAATTGTTAATTTATTGTAGATATCAGTATGCTATTAGTTGTGTACTCCATGGGAAGATGTCTAGATTTAGTAGGGATTTTATGCAAAATCTAGGGGGACTACGTCAAGCGGTATCAAAGCTAGTTCATGTCATGATTTATGAGAGAACAGTTCCTGGAGGTAAGGCCCATGAATGTTAGTTTGAGTGAGGGTTGCAAGACAACTTGTAAGGATTCTACCAGGAAGAGCAGGAGTAGCACGAGGAGGTGCAAGAAATAGATAACTCAAAGAATTACAAAGGAGAATTGAATAAATGGAAACAAAAATTTATGGAGATGCTAAAACAATTTTAGAGTCTGAAGATGAGCCTAAAGAAGAGTTAAATGATAAGGAAGTAGACCCAACAGTGTGTTTAATATATTTTCTGAAAGATAGAGGTAGTTCAAGGGTGGAAGTTTCATGCTATGATGGTATTTTGAAAGATGAGACTCTCATTGATTGGATAGGAGAGATTGAGATATGTTTTGAGTATGAAAATGTTCAAGATCCCAATAGGGTTCGATTCACCATGAATAAGCTAAAGGGTCATGCTTCACTTTGGTGGGATATGCTACAGAAAGACAGAGTGGATAACTGATAGGGAAATATTATAACTTGGAATAATATGGTGAGAAAAATAAAGGAGAAATTCCTACACGTCGATTACCAGCAGAATTTGTGCAAGCGGGTGAAAAACTTAAGGCAGAAAGATACATATGTTTGTGGATATACAGAGGAGTTTTTCAAACTATCCCTCGAGTTAAGGATAAAGTAACTAGAGTATCAAAGAGTGGCAAGATATGTGAATAGGTTGAAGTACCATATTCGGGATGAGATGAGTACACATTACTTTCGTAATGTAGATGAAACCTATCAATTTTCTTTGAAGGTGGAAGAAAATATTGACAAAATATTGCAGTAGAATTTCCAAGGAAAAGGAACTTGAGGTAGGGGTATAGCAAGTGCTACTAAAGACAATGAAAAGGAGGATGAAGGAACCAACGGTCATAATACAAGAGGAGGAAGAATCATTGGCAGAGGAAAAGGTTTTGGTCAAGGTAAGTATGTGATTACATGTTATATATGTGTAGTAGAGAGTCACAAAGCATCATAATGTCTGGATAGGAAGAACATAGTGAGAAGAAATGAGGCTAGGACACAAGTTACCTACGCAGATGAAACAACAATTGCTGGTGGGAATGTGGAAGTAGTTCAACAAGAGCAAAGAGAAAACCTAATGTTTATAAGAGTATTAATCAAGCCTAAGACAAAGGTAGCATAAGATTTTGAATAGATAAAGAGAGTGTTCAAAACTAAATGAAAAATTTAGGATAAGTGTTGTCATCTTGTCATAGATGGCAGAAGTACATAAAATTTAGTATTCATAGAAGTAATGGAGAAATTGAAGTTTAAAATCATTCCACATTCAAATCTGTACAAGGTCTCATGGTTGAAAAGAGGAAAACATGTGACTGTGACTAAGAAATGCTTGTTGATTTTTTAGATTGGAAAGTTTAGCGAACATGTATTGTGTGACATAGTAGAGATTGTTGCTTATCATGTACTACTCAGAAGACCATGGTTGTTTGACGAAAAAATGTTCCATGACATAAGGACGAATACTTATGGTTTTTTAAAGGATGGAAAGAAATATAAATTGGAGACAATGGTGGAGACTGAGTTGAATGGTAATGATAGCAAGGAAAAGGAAAACATAAATATCTGTAGGATCAGTCGCATTATGTTGTGGTCAACTAAAGAATTCTTGAGAAAATTATTGGTTGTGGAGCATGATTATTTTCTTGATTCAGAGATCTTGTTTTAGCCATGTTTGGATCATAGTTCTTGATGGGGGGGTGTGGGAGGGATTCCCCGCCCCCACATTTGTCGCCAGGGGGTCTAGGGGGGGTGGTGACAATAATTGGAGCCCCCCTTCGAGGGGGTTTAGGGGAAGCTCCCCTGAAGATAATGTTTTGGTAAATTTTCTTTGTAAAATATTTTAATTTCATAGTCCATCTAAATCATTCATCATTAGGTTGCACATATAACGGTAGAAGTTATGTTAGGGTTTTTTCCCTAGAAGGAAACCCTCTTTTATGTATGAGGGAATTGTATTGTAGTTGTGTAGTAGTTTTGTGAAACGATATTGTGACTAAGATAGGAGAATGTAAGAGAGTGAAGAAGAAGTTACAGTGGGTGTGTTGTAGGTTGTATCCCTTCATTTCCCTATATAATAAAAGAAAGGACTCACAATTTATCTGTGGACATAGCCCATTCCGGGAAAACCACGTATATATATGTCTTTATTGTAATGAGCATATTTTGTGTTTTATTTTTGCATCTATTTTATTTTATTTCTTTTCAATCCTCTTTTCTAACAATTGGTATTAGAGTGAAAGGGAACTCGCAAGAAAAGAGGGTTTCTAGTTTGAGTGGGAGCAATGGTGGAAGATGGACAATTTAGGGTCGAGAAATTTAACGACCAAACTACCAGTTATGGAAGATGAAAATGGAAGACTATATATATTAGAAGGATATTTTCCTACCGTTGGGAGGAAAATAAAAGAAGATGATGAGTATGAAGGACAAAGAATGGGAGTTTCTTGATAGAAAGGAACTAGGAACGATATGGTTGTGCATGGAAATGTCGATGGCTTTCAACGTTTCAAAAGAAAAGAAAATAGAGGATTTGATGAAGGCATTGGCTAAACTATATGAAAAACCCTCGGTCTCCAACAAGGCATTTCAAATGAAGAGATTTTTTAATATGAATATGTCAAAAGGTGGGTTTGTTGTAGACAATTTAAATGGATTTAATACAGTTACTAATCATCTAAGTTATGTAGGAGTAAACTTTGATGATGAGTTTAGGACTCTTATAATCTTGTGCTCATTGTCATAAATATGGAACAACTTGGTCATGGATGTATGTAACTCTTTCTTTAGTTCAAACATGAAAATTTGATGATGTTGTTGGTGTATTCCTTAGCAAGGAAATGCGACAAAAAATCACATCTGAGGCATCATCTAATGCGTTGATCGTGGAGAACAAGGGAAGACAAAGGGAAAAAGAGGAAAGAGCCCAGGGAACCTTAGGAAGCCTAGGAAGGGCATATCCAAATCCAGGTTAAGAAAGATAGAGTGCTAGAATTGTGGGAATAAAGGGCATATGAAGAAATACTATAGATCTCCAAAGAAACAAGAAGATGGACAACAGGAGAAAAATCAAGAACCAAATGTAGCAGGTCATGTGTTACAATATGATTTAATTCTTTCTTTAGATAATATTATTGATTCTTGCGTATTAGATTCAGGGGCTTCATTTCATGCCACATCCCATAGGAAATATTTTCAAGATTATGTTTAAGGTGATTTTGGACAAGTTTATTTAGGTGATGATGAATCATGTAAAATTGTTGGAATGGGTAAGGTACAAATAAATTTAAAGAATGGAAACCAATTGTTGCTGAAAGAGGTGAGACATGTTCCAAATTTGAGAAGAAATATGATTTCAACAGGGAAGTTGGGAAGTGAAGGTTGCATATCTACATTTACAGAAAAGGTGTGGAAGGTCACTAAAGGATCATTGGTAATAGAAAAAGGAGAGAAGGTAGGTACATTTTATTTATGTACTGGTAATGCTAATTCTTCTATCTATTTATCTTCTACAAGAGTGGATACAACATTGTGGCATCATAGGATTGGACACATAAGTGAGAAGGGAATGAAAATACTTCACAAAAGGAATTTGTTTTCAGATCTCAAACAAGTTGATTTGTATTTCTATGAGCACCGTGTTTATGGAAAACATAAGAGAGTCAAATTTCTCAGAGTTGAAAAGGAAAAGAAGCGTGAAAAGTTAGAGCTTTTACATACATATGTATGAGGAATAGATCAGATATCATCTCTTGGTGGCTCATTATTATTATTAATAATGCAACTACAAAAACTTGGGTTTATTAGATTTGAAAAAAATATGATGTTTTTGACACTTTTAAGAAATGGAAAGCTTTGGTTGAGAATGAGACAGGAAAAAGGTTGAAGTGTCTCAAATAAGATAATGGAGGTGAATATTGTAGCAAGGAGTTTGATAACTATTGTTCATACCATGGGATTCGTAGAGAGAATATAGTTCTAGAAACACCACAAGAAAATGGTGTGTCAAAAAGGATGAACAAGACAATCATGGAACGTGAAAGGAGTATGAGATTGCATGCAGGGTTTCCCTTACAGTTTTGTGTAGATGTCATAGATATTGATGTTTAATTAATAAATAGAGAGCCTTCAAGCTCCTTGGATGGTGGCATTCTAGAGGAGGCATGGACAAGTAAAAAGGTAAACTACTCATTTTTGAAGACTTTCAGTTGTGAAACATTTGTCCATATTGATAAAGAAAATAGAACAAAGGTTGAGGAAAAATCCAAGAAGTGTACCTTTATTGGATACAATGTTAATGATTTTAGTTATCACTTATGGGATTATGAAAATCACAAAATCATAAGAAGTAGAGATGTAGTATTCAATGAAAAGGTCATGTACAAAGATCAATTGTAGGAAAATGAACAACAAAAGGAAAACACAACAGTGCTTGATGAAATCAAAGAAAATGAAATTCTAAAGGTATTAGAAAATTAAAATGTACAAAAACATGAGAAACAGGTAACTCAGACACCTACAAGTGTTGTTATAATATCTACCAGGTTAAGTAGACCCCTTGAATGATACTCTCCTTCATTGTATTATTTATTGTTGACTGATTCTGGTGAACTAGAAAGTTATGAAGAGGCAATGCAGGTAGACAATAAAAAGAAGTGGGAGCAAGGCATGAAAGAGGAAATGAACTCAGTAAATAACCAAACTTAGGACTTGGTTCAGTTTCCTATAGGAAAAAGAGCATTGAATAATAAAAGGGTTTACAAGTTGAAGGAATAAGATGGAGGGAAAAAGTGGTACAAGGCCATACTTGTTGTAAAGAGGTTTGCACAGAAGAAAGGTATTGATTTTCATGAAACATTTTCTCCTGTTGTTAAAATGACTTCAATTATGACTATTTTAAGTCTTGTGGTAGTACAAGATTTTCATCTTGAACAGTTAGATGTAAAAATAACTTTTCTCTATGGGGATTTGGAGGAAGAGATTTATATGCAGCAACCACAAGGGTATGAGGTCAAAGGGAAGGAGAATTTGGTATGCAGGTTGAAGAACAACTTGTATAGCCTAAAGAAAGCTCCAAGGCAATGGTATTTGAAGTTTAACATGTTTATGATAGAACAAGGTTATAGTAGATTTCATTATGATCATTGTGTTTATTTTAAGAGGCTAGAAAATGGAAGGTACACTATCTTGTTATTATATGTAGATTACATGCTTATTGTAGGGTCTAACATGTAGGATATAAATGTGCTCAAAATAAAATTAGCTAATTCATTTGTGATGAAGGAGTTGGGTGTTGCAAAGAAAATCCTTAGTATGAGAATAACAAGAGATAGGAAAAATCACAAATTGACATTGTCTTAGGGTGAGTACATAGAGAAGGTGTTGGAGAGGTTTAGAATGCAGGATGCAAAACCAGTTAGTACACCTTCGGCCAACCATTTAAAATTAAATAAGGAAATGTGCCCCAAGACATAGGAGTAGATCAAATACATGTCCAGGGTCCCTTATTCATCGTTAGTTGGTAGCTTGATGTATGTGATGGTGTGCCCAAGACCAAATATTGCACATGTAGTGGGAGTTGTGAGCAGGTATATGAACAATCTAAGTACATAACATTGGGGGGCAGTAAAGTGGATTCTCATGTATTTGAGAGGTAGTACTACTACTCATGCATTATGTTTTGGAGGTTCAAACACTATTCTATATAGCAGGAGGAGCACCAAATGGTATGTTTTTACTATAGGTGGAACAATAGTAAGTTGGATTTCAAAACTACAAAAGGTTGTTGCACTTTCAACAATGGAAGCAAAGTATGTTGCTTCTACAAAGGATAGTAAAGAGATGATTTGGTTATAGAGGTTTACAGAGGAATTGAGAAAGCAATAGGAGAATAGTAGGTTGTATTGTGATAGCCAGAGTGCCATTCATCTTGCAAAGAAATTAGCCTTCCATTATAATACTAAACATATACAACTCAGGTACCATTTCATACGATTCGTTTTGGAAGATGGACAACTGAAGTTGGAAAAGATACATACTAGAGAGAATCCTGTAGATATGTTAATAAAGGTAGTAACCAAGAAGAAATTGAGTTCCCACTCAGTTTCAATTGGCCTTCAAGAATGAAGGTGAAGATGAGAAAATTTCTAGGTCCAAGGTGGATCATAGTCCATTAGGTATAACAATAGTGGAGTTGTTGTGATGAGTCTCCAAGTGGGAGATTGTTGGTTTTGGAGCCTGATTATCTTCTTGATTCAAAGGTCTTTTTTCAGTCGTGTTTGGATCCCAATTCCTGATAGGGTGATGTGGGGGGGATTCCCCCCCAACATATGTCTCCAAGGGTCCAAGGGGTGATGAAAAGGATTGGATCCCCCCATGGAAAGGGTTCAGTGGCAGCGCCCTCGAAGATAATTTTTTGGGAAAATTTCATTGAAAAATATTGTTATTTCGTAGTCAATCTGAACCATTCATCATTAGGTTTCAAATATGACAGTATAATTTATGTTAGGGATTTTTTCCCTAGAAGGAAACCCTATTTTATGTATGAGGGAATTGTATTTTGGATGTGTAGTAGTTTTTTGAAAATGTATTGTGACTGAGAGAGGAGACTATGAGAGAGTGAAGAGGAAGTTACAGTGGATGTGTTGTAGGTTGTATCCCTTCATTTTACTGGATAATAAAAGAAAGGACTACCAATTTTTCCATGGATATAGCCCATATTGGGTGAACCACGTATATATGTCTCTACTGTATTGTGTATCTTCTATTTTTTATTTCTGCATTTGTTTTATTTTATTTCTCTACGATCCTCTTTTCTAATAAGAAAATAAGAGGGATCATTTATGTTTGGCCTTAGTACCAAGAGAAGTTTTGGATATTTAAAAAATGAGTCTCGTGCCACCAAAAATTCAACCTTTGTTGAATGAGTTAAGAATATTGTTGTAGATGATCTACCAATAGGTTTTCCTCCCTTAAGAAGAATATCACATCAGAATGATTTGATATCGGGATCAATTCCACCGAATAAAGCTCATTATCGGATGACTCCATTCGAGAGTGAGGAAGTAAATAAGAAGGTGCAAGAGCCGCTTGACAGAGGATTGATTAGAGATATTTTGATTCCATGTGTTGTACCTATATTTTTGAAACCCAAGAAAGAAGGTGAATGGAGAATGTGTATTGATTCACGATCTATTAACAAGATTACTATCAAGTACTGATTTCCTTTTCTAAGGATGGATGACCTCATGGATTGTTTGAGTGTAGTCAAGTTCTTTTCAAAGATTGATTAAAGAGTGGTTACCATCATATTCGGATAAGGGAAGGTGAAGAATGGAAGACAACATTCAATACAAAGGATGAGTTGTTTGAGTGGTTAGTTATGCCATTTGGACTAACCAATGCACCTAACACATTCATGAGAGTTATGCATGAAGTTTTCAAACCATTTTTTGTTAAGTTTGTTGTTGTGTACATAGATGACATTTTTATTTTCAACAAGACCAAAGAAGAAAACCTAGATCATGTGAGAAAGGTGTTATCACGGTTGAGAGAAGAGAAACTACCAATCAATTTGAAGAAATGTATATTTATGAAGGAAGGGTTAGTATACTTGGAATTTGTGATTTCCAAGGAAGGTTTGAAGATGAATTTTGAAAAGGTTAAGACTATTTTAGAGTGGACAACACCTTAGTGTACGTTTGATGTGAGAAGTGTCCATGGTTTGGAAAGCTTCTATATGAAGTTTATTAGAAATTTCAATGAGATTTGTGCACCACTTACTAAATGCGTGAAGAAGGGAAATTTTAAGTGGACAGTAGTAGCCATGAAGTCATTTGAATATTTGAAGAAAAAGGTAACTGAACGACTAATGTTAGCACTTCCAGATTTCAATAAAGTATTTCAAGTGGAATGTGATGGAAGTGGTTCAACAATTGGAATATTTTTGAGCCAAGAAGGAAGATCGATTGTGTTCTTCAGCAAGAAATTGAATGATGCTAACAAGAATACTATGTTTATGGTCAATAGTTTTATGCTATTGTACTTGCCTTGAAGAATTGGTGACATTACTTGTTACCAAAGGAATTTTTATTATTTATTGATCATAAGGTGTTACAATACATCAATAATCAGGGCAAGTTAAATCAAAAGCATTCCAAATGGGTAAATTTTTTGCAAAGTTACTCATTTATTTTGAAACACATGTTTGGAAAGTCGAATAGAGTTCCAGATGCATTGAGTTGAAGGATAATGCTACTAAATACTTTAGCAATTGAAGTTGTTAGCTTGGAATGTATGAAATAATTGTATGCAAAAGATGCAGAGTTTGCAAAGGCCTAGAAAGCATGCAAAGCACCTTGTAGTATTGATAGAACAAGATATTTGGATTTTCATTTTCAAGAAGTTTTCTTGTTCAAGAACCAAGGTTTATGCATTCCATGAAGATCGTTGTGGTTGAATATTATTAGAGAGTTTCATAGTAGAGGTTTAGGTGGATATTTTGGTGTTGATAAGACCACGACATTGGTGAGGGACATATAATTTTGGCCTAGCATCAACAAGGGTGTTAATAAGTTCATTGATTGTTGTATAATTTGTCAAATCACCAAAGGAAGGAGTCAAAACACAGGATTGTATACACCACTACCAGTACCCGAGAGGCCATGGGAAGATATAAGTATGGAATTTGTTTTGGGACTACCTGGGATATAGAGCGGTCATGAATCTATGATGGTTGTAATGGACATATTTTTCAAATATGGCACATTTCATACCATGCAAGAAAATCAATGATGCTACTAAATTTGATGTTTTATTTTTCAGAGAGATTGTGAGATTACATGGGATACCAAGAAGTATCACTTCTGATAGGGATATGAGATTTCTTGGGAATTTTTGGAGGATACTTTGGAAAAAAATGGGTTCCAAATTGTTGTACAGTTCTACATACCATCCTCAAATGGATGGATAGACCGAGGTGGTGAACCAAAGTCTTGGAAATTTGTTAAGGAGTTTGAGTGGGGAGAAGCCAGGACAATGGGATTTGATATTGGCATAGGTTGAATCTGCTTATAATGATTATGTTAATAGATCTGTAGGAAAGAGTCCATTTCAGATTGTTTATGGTAGGTCATTAAAAGGAGTTGTTTATTTGGTTAATTTTCCCAATCTAGAGAACAAAAGAAGTCTTGATGCAAGCGAATTTGGAGAGAGCATGAATGAAATGCATGAACAGGTTAAAAGAAAGATACAGAAGAGAAATACCAAGTATAAAGAAGGAGAAAATATGTGAAGAAGATGAATTTTTTTTGAAGAAGGAGAGATGGTAATGGCACACTTGAGGAAGGAAATATTTCCCAAAGGTACGTTTAGTAAGATTAACAACAACAAAATTGGGCCATGCATAATTTTGACAAAGATTTTTTATAATGCATAAAAGTTAAAATTACTGAAATATTTTGACATTTCTCCAATATTCAATGTGGCTGACTTGTACGAATTTCATGAGGGAGACGAGAATGGTGAAAAATATATCCTACCCAAATGGAAGAAACAACTACTTGTTAAACAGTCAAAGAATTGGAACAAGTTTTGGAGAAGATAATTCGCAAGAAGACCAGAAATAAAGAGTATTTTGAATATTTGGTCAAGTGAAGAAACAAGGGTTCTGTAGATTCATCGTGGGTTTTTTAAAAGGAGTTAGAACACCTACAAGCATATTTATCCTCTGTTGGATCTACAGTTGCATACACATGAGCTAGGGCTCATGTTTTTCTTACCAAGGACTTCTGATGTAGGAGCATCTTTGGCCTCAAGCAATCCACATCAACCCAAAAATATTTCAAGTTTAAGCTAATAAATCATAGCAAGGAATAAGTGTCAAATTCTTGTTGCTGCAACACATGTTGTAACAGTTGCTGCAACACATGCTGAAAAAATTGTTGCAACACATTTTGAAACAATTGTTGCAACACCAACGTGATGTATTTAGAGGCTACAAATTATGCATTTTCAAATCCACGTGTATTGTAATAGATTCATGATAAGTGGCAGACCAAATAGTGTGGGAAAATGAATCGTTTAAGTCGCTACAACTATTTAAATCTTGTCAACTCAATGTTTAGAAAAATGTTTTTTGAAAGGTGGAACATGTAACTACCCAGGGGGGAAACAAGAAATGATTGGGGGAGTTGAATGGTCTAAACAGTTCAGTTGCCAAGAAATGAAAAGATAAAGGGGAAAATAAAATAGTGCAGGGGGTTCAACTCGGCTCAACAGGGATCATCAAAATTTGACTTGATTTTGTACAAGAAGAAACATAAAATAGAGGAGATAATAAAAGGGTCGGAAACATAGGAGAGAGTTGTTCCAAATTCATATGAGATGTAATAAATCCTTAATTGATTTATGTTCTGACTAACGGAAATATTGTTGTTCTTGTCCATTAGTTTTGTTTCTTCTTTTCTTTTCCTATAGCAGTAAATTCCTCCTAGCATTCTTTAACTATTAATTTTTGTTAGACATCAATATGCTATTAGATGTGTACTCTGTGGGAAGATGCCTAGTTTTTGTAGGAATTGTATGCATAATTTATGGGGAGTATTTCAGATAGGCTAGGCTATTTTGTTGTATTGTATTATTCCTTAGGTGGGCCATTATCCCAAGACAAGAACCCATGATTTTATATTAATAAAATCAACAAGGTATTAGTTTTCCCTTCGGGGTTTTTCTAGGGGTGTTTACCCAGAAATCATGTGTGAAATGTGTATGTTTTCTTATGCTTCTATTGATTTATTTGTTTAGATCATTAAAACTCATATGTTCTTGTATTCAATAATTTGCTTAATGAGTTAATTTACAACAAGGGTTTACTTGGAACTAATTATCAGTTGTTGGGTTGAGAAATTAACAGTTCCTAATTGGATGCTCAAAAGGATTATGAGCTTGCAAGATTGATTCCCCATCATAGGGTGACAACATTTTTTTTCATAGATGACACAACTCATGGTTTAAAATGCTAGATGATGTAAGTAAGTGCATAAAGAATTTTTCATCCACAACAACTATCAAGTTTTACTGCAATTCCAAGATAATATAAATATGAAACTAAAATACATGTAGGAAAATATAGACTAATATTTTATTTAGGAATTATTTATTTGAATTGAATTCAATGCAGATGAAGTTCTACATAGAATGCCACAGTTGGGGAGAAATTTATGTAGCTAATAAAGTAGCAAGAAGGATTTATCCATGCAAAACATTGAGATTGCATTAACTAAAGCTAATTGTACCCAAGTTTTCTAATGAGGTGTTTCAATTGAATGTACATGGTAAGTATGAAGAATTTGATGCGATAATGCGAGTGGAAAAGGAAGTGAAGGGAACTTGTTATATATTTGTTAATTTAGTCTTGAGTAATCACAAGCAGAAGGCATATCCACAAAGCACGTCACTACCTTACCCGTACATGGCTATTAGCTTTATTATCTCATCATAGCTTGCATGCTTTGCAGTTGATATATCAAAACAACTCATGAATGACCACTAGCAATAATTTAATTAATTGACACTTGAAAGAGCATAAGTGCTTTAAGTTTCTTAATAAAATATACTTAAAAGGGTGACAATGACTAGGAAATGGATTTAATTCAAGAGATATTACCAATAATATCATAGACAGACCCACAATAAGAGATACAACTTGACCTATGACAATAATATGCAAGAAAATACAAGTTTTTGGTTTATTTTAATTACTACAATAAGTATTATTTACAATTGCCTATATTAAATATTGCAAATCAAAAGAAATTTAAAGTCAAAAGGATAAACTAATAACAAGTAAAAAATTAACTTATTGCAATAGTACATGGCGTTCAACATGGACTAATAAGTCAGGAGCAACATATTCTCGAATAAAGAAGACTTTAATGAAAGATCATATTGAAAAGGTGTATTTAATATGATAACAATATCAATTTTTGACCTAATATCTAGAATTTTCCTTGTGTAAAGCGTAAAAATAGTATGTTTTGAGTATATGTTGGCTATTCATAAATATTAAAAAAACTTTAGTGATTACAAAAGGGGATAAATTTGTATGTAGAAATATCTACTTCAAAAAACCATTTGAAAGTTTTGCCAAGGTTTATACATTTTGGATTTTATTTTATCGAGAGCTAAAAACTAGTATATCGTTAACATGGATTTCAAGGAATATCAAGTTCTTATCAATTCTTGATTTTGAATGGAAAATGGCAAAGCATTGGTGACATGTTTTACAAGAGGTATCAACTTTGAATGGAAAATGAAAAAGCATTGATGACTTATTTTTAGTTGAAACTCATGTAAAATATAATCACTTGTGTCATAACCCATTCAATAGCATCCATTATTGAGGCACCACCCATCGATAAGGAATTAGATAATGTAGTTAAAGGCACTACCAACCACGACCATCAGGAATAGAGAAAACGTCTCTTTTAGTGGTGCAAATGACAACTACATTTGGGGTTTACCTAGGCACTCATGTATGATTTTTAATTCATGGAGAATTAGTTGTTGTTTACAATTCTAATGGGTCTTTATATCCTCCTCTTATTCTATCATCTAGGTACAAACCAACTTCTAATATCAATCTTGCTAAACGTTTCTAGCTACATCCTATACCATGAAAGGCTTTGCCTACTTGTAGCATGACTCTCCTTGATGGCTACATTTTGTTAATATTATGGTAGCTGCGGGAGGTATTTACCCGCACGTGTGAACCTGACGAGAATGGAAGACTCCGGGAAGCAAGAGAAACCCTAATGAGTTGGCTAATAACCCTAGAAGCCTTGTCGGCTCAAGAAGATAATTTATATTGGGCTATTAGCCTCCAAGAGAAGAAGTCAACCATAAATAATAATAATATAATGAACAGACACATACCCAGAAGGAGAAGTCGTCCCCAGCAAAACTGGCAGGATTATTATAAATACAAGGCACCAGTTCTCATTTGCAGTATCTTAGAATTGCAGTTTTCTCAATTGGTGCGCACTGCAGTTGCAGTCTTGTGCGCAGGTTTGGAGGAGAGTTGTAGGTTCAGATGCAGCAACAACAAGTTCTCAGTATTGGCTTGAATATCTCTTGGCTAGGGTTTGGAACATCTGATCAGTCTTTGTTGATGCATTATCCTTGGGGAAAGGTGCACTACCCTTTGTTTGGCTATCTAGCCTAGGGTTTGCTTCCGGAAGAATTCTCAGTCAAGGTTAAGGTGCTCAAAGGGAGGCTTCGACCTATGGTTGGGTGACGAAGGTATCGTCAATGATAAAACGAGCACACCATCTTCTATATTCTAACAAGTTATGGGCCCACACCCCTTCAGTTAGCTTAAAACGTTGGAAGGAAACATAACCGCTAGATATTGAGCTCGTTGAGGTACTGCCGCTAGGGTTACTAGCAGGAGCAGTTTCTAGAAGCACTGCAGCTAGGGTTACCAGCAGAAGCAATTGCAGAAACCCTAAACCTCTTGTCAAGGCACCTTAAGTGACGAGATTGACCTAATCTCTGGATAGATCAGTGCACCCTAACCCATAGCATCTCCGGCCAAGACGTGAAGTTTGGATTTCTGGTCAAATCTAGGGTTTGACCAAGTCAAGCAAGCCATGACGAACTCTATGAAGTCTGAGAACAAGCTAGATGGAGCCTCTAACTTCAGAGCATGGAAGACAAGGATTGACCTCATCCTTGTTAAGAATAAAGTTCTATATATTGTGAAAGGAAAGATCGTGAAGCCAGAGTTTAAAGAAGGAGAAGAGAAGGAACTACAGAATGTTGCAGCTATGGAGAAGTTCAAAGACGTTGACATCAATACCATGAGTATTATAGTGAATTCCATAAAATACCACTTGATACCCTACATCTCCCATCTTGACTCATCGAAGAAGATGTATGATGCCCTAATGAATCTCTTCTCAGTCAGAAACATTGGACAAGTTATGAGTCTGAAGAATGAGCT
>JZKD02S1674172.1:458595-471355 GCA_000966675.3 Picea glauca
TCTTACTTACATCAACGCGGAGCAGTGGAGCGGAACCCCATTCATGGGTGTGATTATCCCCTGGGTGTTGATGGGATTTTGTCTCTGCATCTTGGTTCTTAGCTATGTCCTTCTTTCATATGCTGTATACTTGATTATGTGGAAGGGTAAGGAACTAGGTGCATGAAAAATAAGATTCCGTTGTTTCTCAAGCCAGTCAAGAGGTTTTGCGGGGTGCAGTCGGGTTGAGTCCGGGATGGTGCAGTCGCAGGGTTGCTTGAAGAGAGAGTGATCTGTTATGGTGACCATAGCAGGAAGGAATATTACAGGGAAATAAGACCTCAGAGAAATCCTTAGAGTGCGAGCGAAATCGAGGCGGAATACTTTGGAAAGAAAAAGGGAGAGACTGGCCCATTGAGCCGGAAGTCGTGAGGACGGATTGTTTAAGTCCGACAAATTTTCTTTCTTCACCAAGGACTCATAGGTCATTGACGGAGCACGCGACATTGGGCCTCGCGACCTCGGAACAACGGGTCTCAGGGGGAGGAAAGACTAACGGCCGAGGCGCGAAGCCACGAGAAGGCGAGATCGCGGGATCGACATTTGGGGATTTCGGAGGCCGGGTGTGGGAGGACAAATTCTCCGAGCGGCGAGAAGCGAAGGAAGATTCAACGTTGACTTTCCTCGGTCTCGGGAATCCGGGAAAGAGACATTCGACGTCGGGACTCGCGAGAGGCGAGACTCCGATCCTTTTCCCCAGGCAAGTTGTAAAGGGGAAGCGTGTGTGAGAGAGACTGTGGGTTGCGAACCCCCGATAAGGGAGGGAAGAGTGTCAACTCTTCGGGCCGCGGATTTGTGAAGGTCCTAGCGGGGCGACCGTGCTCGCTGAGGGGCAGGGTTGCGACCACTCTCCAAACTAGAAGAAGGTACGCAAACATTTATTTTTGTGATTAAAATAATTCTCCAGTTAGGAGAGAGCATTGAAAATATCATTTATCTTTGTCATTGAAAAATAGTCCAGATTGGATAGATGCTTTCATGTTCGGAAAGTGGATTGAGATTTCTGACGGACAGTGACTTCCCATTGTAGTTAACATGGGAGGCAGACTGATTGTTGATGTATCATAGATAGTGACTTCCCATTATGGGGAGTGGTCTAGGATAGTCATTCTTCTTGGCAGTCACTCTGAGTAGTGGTCAGGTAGAATGGTCTGCCTCGCCGGGCAGTCATTCTTTTGAAGTTAACAGTTGTGAGCAGTTTCGAAGAATCGTCCGTTTTGGAGGTTGATGTAGGACAGACATTCCTCGAGGGTTATACATTCTCTCCAGGTTACACTTTAGTGTCGGAGGAATGACCCAGGGTGGGGAATGGTCCGGACAGTTATTCCTCGAGGGTAGACTCATTCTCTCCAGGTTACATTTTGTTTAGTGTCGGAAGAATGGCCCAGGGTGGGGAATAGTCCAGGCTCAGCAATCAATGACAATTATTCCTTGAGGGAAGACTCATTCTATCCAGGTTACACTTTGTTTAGTGTCAGAAGAATGGCCCAGGGTGGGGAATAGTCCAGGACAGTCATTCTTTAGGGCAGACTCATTCCCTCCAAGTTACACTTTGTTTAGTGTCAGAGGAATGGCCCAGGGTAAGGAATGGTCCAAACATTTATCGAGGCCAGACTCATTCTCTCCAGGTTACACTTTGTTTAGTGTCGGAGGAATGGCCCAGGGTGAGAAATGGTCCAGGTTCAGAAATAAAAAATAATCCTTCTTCCTTGGTTGAGAAGAATGGGGCAGATATCCCATTATTGATATTCTATATTGAGGGCATACATTCTTTCAGATCTCACAAACGTGAGTGAAAGATTGGCCCACATGATTTAGTTTTTATCATAACATTGTTTCTATGTAGATGAAGACTACTGTGGTGGCAGACATTCTTTCAGATCTCACAAACGTGAGTGAAAGATTGGCCCAGATGATACAGTTTTTATCATAACATTGTTTCTCTGCAGGATGCTCTCAGAAGTTTGTTATGAAGACTATATGACAGTAGATGAGGACTATTGTGGTGAATATGTTTCATCGTTCGCAACCATACGTTGCTAATCAAGTACTTATGTATTACTTGATGTGGTAGTGAACCACTGGATTGTAGTTATGTACTACTATGAATAAACACAGGTGTGTTCTATCCTCGTTCTAATTGCCTTGAAGACTATCAGTAGTTTATTGGAGATAATGATCATTCAGATGAATGATGAACAAAGATTTTCCATAAAGAAAACAGTTCAGAGCTTTTACTCCTCTTGTATCACTCTATGGTAAGAGTGACTTCTCCAGCATCATATCTAACTACTCAGAAGAAGTATGGTTTCGAGAGATGATGCAGCTGATGATGATGGTGATGCTCATGATCTAGTCATGAAATAGTCTAGATGACTATATTGATGCTACCGGGTAAATGGTATATTTTGTGCTCAAGTCCATTACCTGTAAATACCTCTCTAGCTAGGAGGGAGTGTTAATATTATGGTAGCTGCGGGAGGTATTTACGTCCACGTGTGAGCCTGATGAGAATGGAAGACTCCGGGAAGCAAGAGAAACCCTAATGAGTTGGCTAATAACCTTAGAAGCCTTGTCGGCTCAAGAAGATAATTTATATTAGGCTATTAGCTTCCAAGAGAAGAAGTCAACCATAAATAATAATAATATACTAAACAGACACATACCCAGAAGGAGAAGTCGTCCCCAACAAAACTGGCAGGATTACTATAAATACAGGGCGCCAGTTCTCATTTGTAGTATCTCAGAATTGCAGTTTTCCCAGTTGGTGCACACTGCAGTTGCAGTCTTGTGCGCAGGTTTGGAGGAGAGTTGCAAGTTCAGATGCAACAACAACAAGTTCTCAGTATTGGCTTGAATATCTCTTGGCTAGGGTTTGGAACATCTGATCAGTCTTTGTTGATGCGCTATCCTTGGGGGAAGGTGCGCTACCCTTTGTTTGGCCCACTCAACATCTCTCTTCCTTGCCTCACCTCAAAAGCATGGATGGGTTTTCTAAATGAATGACACGAGCGAGAAAAAAAGGGGACATTTTGATAGAAGAGAAGGATCACACTGACGTCAGACCATCTACATGTTGTTGGATATTTCATTAGGGCCCTCCCTCTACCTATCATGCTTTTTTTAATAATCCATTAACATTACTTTGGGTTGGTTTTTTCCTTGTAGAGGGAAGTTTCTAGGAGAGGAGATGCGCAAGTATGATTTGACCCAAAAACTATCCAACTTCATGATATGCAATAGGGGATAGTCAACTTCATGATATGCAATAGTTGGAGATGAAATGAAAATTTTTAACTGGCAAGTGCATAGAAATATTCATATGCATTCGCTCCTGCAAAAGATAGAACAAAATCAAAGGCATATTAGTAGAAGCATACATAATCATACAAAGGATTTTTCCAAGACATGGTAATGGTATTACATCTCTGCAGTATGTCACTTATGCGTAGGTATGAAGATACAAATTTAAATTTTGAATTCATATGATAACCTTTTTTCATTATGAAGCAATATAGTGAAGCAATATGGATCATGTAGATATGAAAATATGAATATATGCAATGACTATGTCTACATCCTTTGTTGTTGATTTTCCAATCTCTTCCTCTTCCTCTTCCTCGCACCATTACATAGAACATGCCAACATTCTAAACTATGTTGGAAATTGAATGCATCAGGGTGGGTTAGCTAGAAAAGGAAAAGGTGGTAGAATGAGGGAAGCTACAACCATACAATGCATTGAAACAAGTGTTAGAGGTAATAATAGTCCATAGCAATTGGTTTTCAAGCCACCATTTAACTTGGGAGATCTTACATTTAAATGAACGCTTGAATATAGGATATTTCTGCAATTAAAATGAATCCGTATTGCCTATGATATAATAATAACTATGAATGTTTTGGTCAATATATGTAAGACCCTTCATATATGGCCTCCCAAAGACAACGTTGATTCGTGGGTTGACCTTGTCAGCTGATTTTCAATTTAAAACCATTTTCTCAGAAAAAGATCTTTAATGGGTTTATAATGTAAAATATCACCATCCTAGTTTATGTGTGGTAAAGGAAGGAATGGAACTCTGCATGGTGGTTCGAAAGTATAATAATTTTGGTCACCATTACTTTAATAAATAAAATAAATTCAAATTGGAATAACATATAATTACAATATCGTGTGATTGAAATAGAAAACAAATGGATAAAAATTAAAATAATAAAATAGACACCGGTAAAAAATTATAACACTCACACTCACCCAGATCCGGATATGTACTTGGATTCAGATATGTTGTGGTAACAATCATCTGGGAAAATAAACTTATCTGGGATAAAAGTCATCCAGGAAAATAAAGCTACCTTCACCCCTCATTCTCACCTAGACCTAAATATCAATCTGAGATTCATAAGAAATGTATCCAGAGTGAATACATGCATCCTGGTAAAATTGAAATGAACTATTCTTACCAACGCTCCCTGAATCCATATGCATAAATGAGGTGAAAATGAATATGGGTGAAAAGGAATCATGTGAAAATTAACATGAAACCTTATCTTCCTATGTTTCGGATCTAAATGAACAATACCCATACACGAAAAATAAAGAATAATAAAAATCAAGAGTAATAAAATATTATAAAATAATAAACCAAATAAAACAATAATAAAATAATAAATAAACTAATGAAACAAAAATAAAAACAGAAAGAAATGCACTCGGGGTCGACTACATGCATCCGAAGTAAATGAAATGTACAAGAAAAATGCATCTCGGGTTGTGTTAAATCGTAGGCATGCACATCTTCCTTCTGTTTCTCCAATAATCCAAGAAAAATGCATTTGGGGTTGTGTCCTTCTATTCCTCGAATCATCCCATCTATCTATCAACCTAATTTCTACTTAGTTTTCTTCATGGTGTGTTGAGTCATTTCTATTTGTTTTTGTCATCCTTTATTTGCTTTTTATTAGTTCCTTGCTCTTTATAAGGTCATGATTTGAATTGAATAGGTCATATCACCATGGTACTGTGTGTTTTGCAAAAACGATAACTTAGGACTATTGATGCAAATGGGTATTAATTGTAAGAATGTCTTTATTCTTGTAATCAGCAGAACAGCGTTGTTTTATGAGTTTTAATTTTGAAAAAATATTTAAAGTTTAAATAACAGTGTGTTGGTGCCCAAAATGCGTTTACATCTTCCTGCACACTCAAGATCGTGCACATGTTTACTTTGTTCAATTATCATTATAAATTTCATGCTAAGATCATGCATGTTTGTGCCTCGAGCAATTATATCATTGCATGGTTGTGTATAGCTATCATTACAAGTGGTAAGTAAACTTGAAACAATGCATACACTTGACCACCAATCTCCACAGAAGTAGCTAAGTCACGATGGTATCACCCCAAGAACGTTGGAAGTTGAACTGAAAAGAGCCAACATGGCTTGATCTGTTCGAAGCTATACCAGAAATTAGGGATATATTTATTAGAGGAGAATGGTTTGACTTCATATGCACCTTCAATGGACATCACACAGGAGTTTCTCTAATCTTTGTGCAAAACTTCAATGGGTTCCAAACTCAATTCAGGGACACAACCATTCACATTACAGATCACTTCATTGTTGGAGCATGCGCTCTCCCCATCAGTGGTGAGAGGTGCTTTAAAAAGGGTAAATTTCCAGCTGAAGTCTGCAATAAGTTTCTAGTGGTAGAGCATCAAAACCTCGATTAGAGCCAGGGCATCTCAATCCTTTGTATTAAATAGGAGTGGAGAGGCATTCTATCTGCAATCCAAAGATATATCACGGGAAAAAGTAGGTTCTCAATCATTCACTATTATCACATTAGGTTACTCATGCATTTAAATGGTGACAAAAACTGAACCTCCCCTTCTATTTTCTTAAAATCCTAACTAATATGTCTAAGAGAATCCAAAATTTCCAAGAATCAGCACATAGAAGCCTCTACCACCAAGGGTTCATTAAAATATTGGTCATGTTTTCTCTAAGCAACCTGGACATGCTTTGGACATAATTTCTTGTGTCTTTAGGGTTACAAGAAGAACATGAAGTTGATCAACAACCAGAAGAACAAAAGGATGAGGTTTCCTAGGAAGCTAGAGTTTCTCCTGAACCTGAGAGTTCATCCAAAGCCACCCAACAACACAAAAATAAAACCTTACCTAAAAAAGAGAGGACCCAATCAGAGAAAGAAAGATCCATCACTCCACAAAGGGAGGAAATTCCTTGAAGGTAATTGAGGTCCTCTACAAAAAATAGAGGGAAAGGGAAGGTGGTAAGGTCTATGTCAAAAACTATCTTATAAAGAAAGAAGAACAGGTCAGGCTAGCAGGCCAATTGTCCCCTGAACATTTTGAGGATAAACCTATGCCCACTACTATGCAGGAAGACAAAACTCCCAAGTAAAAAACAAGTAGACAAAGGAGGAGTAAACAAGCCAGTCATGAGATTGTTGCAGCAAAATTTATATCATTAGGCTCCCAGATTGATAATCCCCCTGTGGTAAGGAAAATAAAAAAGGGAAAGGGGAGCCAGGTCCCAGAAATGCCAAGTAAACCTAACAAAAATACCAGGCTCACCAACCATTTGAGGTTGAACTCCAAGGCATTGTTTGATCCATCCTTAAAGGAGTAAAATCCCATAGAGATTGAAGATCAGGATACTAACGAAGACCTCTCCAAATTTTCCAACATGGAGGAGATGTCCATACATACATTGAAGGGGATGATAGGGGATAAGGCCAGGTAGAAATTCAATGAAGGGGAGACCTCAGGTGTCAAACGTGTTGATGTGAAAACATAGTGCATTACTAATATAGAAATAGAACCAGGTGTGGTGGACACTATCCCAGACCCTGGGAAATATTCTAATGATATAAACCTAGATATAGAATAGGTCCCTGAGCATATTTTACAGGATATCAAACCAAAAATAAAAGGGAAAATGTTAATGGTGCATGAACATGTGAGAGACACCACTGATAAAAAAACTGAGAAAGCATCCATATATGAAATGAGATCAAGGAAATATAAGCTTTCCATCGACCTCAATAAACATGTTGTTGAGGAAGAGCATGGGATAAAAAATGGAAGCAAAGTAAAGGTAGAAATCAAGCCAAAAATTGAGCTGACAGGGACATGTATGAAAACGATCTGCATGTGCAAGCTCTCAAGAAATAGAATGATAACATGAGGCAGAAAATACAGGATCTGCAACAAAAAAATCAGGTTCTTGAGCTGCAACACACAAAGATACATACAAAATATCAGAAGTTGCAAAAGAAACACCAAAAAACTTGGATGTTCTTGAAGGAGATTATTTGAATGTCTACTGTTGTAAAAAGAAAAAGAATTTGAAACATGTGCCAACTTGGTCTACCACTATTCAGGGTTTGTCTCTAGTTATTGGTGTGCATGGGAATCAATGCAGAGTCAACTACCAGCTACAACTTATAAAGACTTTGGTTATGCATCTCTTTCACTTCAGTTATCAACAATAGTTCCAGTTGCATTGATAGAGTTTTTGGGTTTATTTATAGGTACTACTTCTACTTGTATTAAATTGCTACTTTTGATAAAAACAATTTGTTTGGTTAAGGTCAAAGTGATGGGGAGTTAGCCCTATGAAATAACACTTGAACACAACTTCACTCAGTTTAAAGAAATGTTTACAAGTTGTAATTAGGAAGTAACAGTGAAGTTTGTATCTAGAGGAATTGTAATGTAAAGTTGAAATTCATAATTTAGATCCTAGATAGGTAATTGAACCCTCTCTGGATGGGAATAAATAGATGAATCTATGAATGTAAAGAGGTTCAATTTTTTGCGGGTATTTAGCATAAGGATTTGGTTGTACTTTGAAGCATCAAACTGCTAAGTTTTTCCACCTGGTGAATATAAATTCTAGTGATATATTGTTTTCTCTTCAAATCTTATTTGTCTTATTATCTTATTTGGATGCAAATTGAAATGTATGCAAAGAATTGTTTCTTTTCCTTTCAACTATTGTCTCATTAAACTATTTATTGTCATACAACCCGATTTCAGCTATTGTTCAGTAAATTGTTTATTTTCATGCAACCTATTTGGAGTATTTGTGTTTAGATACATCTTTTGGATTTGAAATATAATTTTAAGTCTGAAAGTTCATACATCAAGTGAAAAAATATATGCTTGTTAGTATTTCCTCTATTTTTATCTCTACATATTTATCTGTTTAATAGAATGCATGCCACTAGCTAAGGAAAACATTGTAGTTGATGATTGTTGAATAACCCAATTGGATCCTTGTCCTTGAAAACCCATTTATCAGTTGACCATCAAAACCAAAAAACTTAATTCATAAAAACCAATCTTTCCAACAATTGAGGTGGTCTAGCTTTACCCTTAGCAATCAAGTACAGACCTTAGGACCAACATCTTATGGCATCGTTGTCGGGGAATGAAGTAGAGGAGAGTATTTCCCTGAGAGAATGACAATGATCATATTTAATATTTGAATGGTGAACAAAGATCAGGCACAAAACTAACTGCCATCTTTCACCTGGCAACTCCACTAGATGCAAATTTATTAAGGAATTTTGGCTCCCAAGAATGGATTCAGAAAATAAAATCCTGAGCATTCTAAAGCCTCAAAAGTCAACCTTGACCTTAATGGTGACACAAAAACTCTTGATCTAGAGAGAAAACTAAGGAAGTCTACTATTTCTCAGAGACACCCCTTGCTATCCAAAGGTAAGTCTACATATGAAAAGGTTTCTCATGTCCTCAACGGGAAGTAGTATGTGATTGTTATTTTCTAAAACCACCTTGTAATTAGCCCTCAGGTATCTCCTGTTTCAACTTTTGCCTCATCCTCTTCTCAAGAAACCACACTAACATCTCCTCCTTAGCCTCAAAGCCCGGTTGTCCCAAACATGGCTGTCAACAGGATGAAAGCCGTCATTACAGCCAGGTATGCACCTTTAGTACTACCTCAAAACTTAAATGCATTTCCAAAAGGAGACTACATGAAATATCTGCCAGATATAATGGTGAGGAAGATGTTACTGTTGAAGAACATCTGGTAGCATTTTATAGCTTTGCAGACAATTTTAACATTGAACATGCAAATATATGGATGATGTTGTTTATGAAAATCCTGGATGGAGAGGTAAGGAAGTGGTTTCATGGTCTAACTCCAGACTCTATCATAGGTATTGATTCATTGGATGAGGCCTTTCTAAAACAATGGGGAGATAGGAGAGATTACATGTGCTACATGATTGAGTTTGGGGCTTTGAGAAGGAAGAATGGTGAGTTTGTGGCATACTTCACTAAGAGGTTCAATAAGATGTATAAAAAGATCCCTGGTGAGATTAATCCAACTGAAGCCTCAACCAATATCACTTTTTCAAATGCATTTGATGTTGAGTTTTCTCTCATGTCAAGGGAGAGGAGGTACACCACTTTGTCGTCTATGCAAAAGGCATCCATTGAGGTTGAGTATAACATCTTAGCATCAGAAAAAATGCAGAACAAATCAGATACGGATAAAAATAACTAGAGGGAAGAGCTTTCTTCTTCTTCCAACCCAGCATAACTTGACCCAAATCTTGATGAGGTGACCCGAACATTGAAATCCCTATCTTCAGAAATAGCTAAACTAAAATAGGAAGCCAAGCAGCCAAACAAACCATACTAGGATGTTGCAAACGAGAATACTAATCAGTTTTGAAGGCCTAATAATGTCCCTCAAATCATGCAGAGGGTGTAGAAATTTCAATACAAATTATGTATTGCCTGGATTCTCCTGATATAAAAATTATATGCCATTGTTAAATATAGAATCGCTTCTACTATAAATCTTGTGGAATTTAAAACACGATCGCCAATTGCAATATCAAGAAGAAAGATCAATCACGCATAACACAGATGTTTTACCGAGAAAGCATAAAGCTAAAAAACCCACTATCATATATTATGTATATCATGGATCATAAAACAATCTCATACAAAACTCTAATCCAAGAGCTCTCAGTACAATACAATCGTCTCACACTGTCATACAAAAATCAGCAAATACATGTGCCAATTCTCTGCCTCCAAACAACCTGCCTCCTCTGCGCAATCCCTGCAATGGAAAACCTACAAAATGATTTGAAATGCCTCTTGCCTAGGCTATGCATTTATCATGGGCACATCCATTGTGTGTGTGATTGCATGAGTGCACGTCACTCAAATCACACTGATAACCAAACTGTTCTTTTCACCTGTTATCTCAATTGGGTCTCCACTGGATCTGACATGCATGTAGTTAACAGTGGTAAATATTCAGTTGCATGTGAGATCATTGATTGTGAATTAATTAAAAATTAATTCACTGAACTCTCACTAGTGTAAGTTCAGTTACAACTAGTACAACTGAGCTTAACTCACTTAACTCAGTTAAACTACTTCACAACTCACATAACTACACTTATAACTCTGTTACAACTTCAAGTCACTTAGTTACAACTAATTCAACTTCCATGTCCCACCAGTCAACCTTTGAACTCGAATTTCCTATAGCTAACTGATTTTCCATTTTAGTTAACTATTTTCAAGTAATTACGAGATAATAGATTAATATTTATTGTCCAAGTTATTTAAGGAAAAAATAAATTAGACACACATTTCTCGTTGACTTTTCAACAGAGGGAGAGGAGGAATGTTGAAGATCATAGGGTTGTTCCCCCTTTTCAGAACAATGAAGTTGAGCAGATGGATGTGAGTAATGACATTGGGGATGATTATGTTGTCCTTTTCAATGAAATTGATCTCTATTCTAGTCACCTAATGCAACAGGACTATGAAATATCCCAATTGTCAAATTAGTTTGATGTTGATGGAAAGGAAGAAGAGATTTTTCAAAACTAGCCCCAAAAGAAGTATGATTTAAGGCCTAGGCCAAGGGATCCAAAAACAAATGATCCCATTTAGAATAAGAAATCATATCTTCCTCCCAAGCAAGGTCCAAACAAAGACACAACAGACAAAGAAAATCAGCAACAACCAACTAAACCTCCTGCCCTAGAGGTAAAAGAAGCAGACAGACAACCAACTTCTTTTAACATAGAGCATGAGTTAAGAAAAATCAATATCCATGTACCTTTGACAGATTTACTAAAAAAGGAGCCTACCAAGAGGTTTATCATGAAGGTTTTGAAGCCACCTACTCCTACTATCTCATCTAATGTGATAATCCTGCAAGATGAAAACCTTGCTATCACTATTGGCCCACACATTGGAGATGGGTCTAATGCTTCCCAACCTTTTTACATATCCTTGAATGTCCATGACAAAATCCTGCACAAATGGCTTATGGGATATGGGGCCTCTCATAATGTCACGCATAAGGTTTTCATGGAAGAGCTAGGGCTAGAAATTACCAAGCCATACTAGGACCTTTAATCTTTTGATTACAAAAGGTTAAATGTTTTTGATTAATTAAGGATCTGTTTGCTTCTCTGTCTCAGTTTCCCATGAAAAGCATGGTTATGGATATTGTTGTAGCTGATATACCCCCCAAGTTTTCCATGCTTTTATCCAGGTCCTGGGCCAAGAAAGTAGGATGATCCTTGCAGTTGGATCTTACATATGTGACCATCCTTGTTTTCGGAGGAGAAAACGGAAGATTGTAAAGAGAAGTTAGGTTGGCTTACATTGTGAGTGATCATCAGAATCCAGGTAATCATCCCATTTATGTTGTAGAGGATGAAATTGGGTCATCTATTTTTCATATAAATGATGATGTTCCAGAAATAGCAGCCAACAAATGCATAAATCATCCAGAGGTAGGCTAAGGAAATGAAATCTAGAAGATGTATTTTGATGGATAATATTCAAAGGAGGGCTTTGGTGTTGGCATAGTCCTCATTTACCCTTCAAAGGAGGTGATTTCACTCTCTTAAAAATTTGAATTTGAAAAAACCAACAACATAGCAGAGTATGAAGCCTTGGTGTTGGGGTTGAGAGCTTCTAAAGACATGCCCATTGACAAATTGGCAGTCTTCAATGATTATGAACTGGTTTTCAATCAGGTGAAGGACCTTTATCAAATAAAGAAATTGAGGATGAAACAATACAGAAGCGAGGTATGGGACATAGTTGAAAATTTATTTCTGTCTTTCAATATTTCCTTTGTCCCTAAAGATGCCAATAAAATGGAATATTCTCTAGCTCTGGCTGCTAGCACCTTCAGGCCTCCCATTGGTCCAAATGTTAAATATGAGGTGGAGGTTAGGCATAGAACCACTATACCAGACAATGTTAAGCACTGGCAGGTTTTTAGTGATGATCCAGAGCTCAAGATATTTCTGCAAACCATTAAGGAATTCTCAAATATCTCCATTAATCAAGAGAACAAGGAAGATGAAATATAAAATCAGTAGGTACCTCCTTTTCTGAACAAGGTGGTTGGTCATAACATTGTAGAGCTAAAAAAAAATCATATTCTAAGGGGCTTAGTACCACTGGAGAGGATTTTTTATAGTAATGATGTCTCCAGGAAAGCTTCAATTCAAAGTCAGGAATAAGAGGTTGTAGACTACAATATTGGGACAGCTGCAAATCCAAAAATTGTCAAGATATCTAAAGCACTGCTAGATGAGAAGAGAGACAAGTATGTCAGCCTTATGAATATATATATATATATATATATATATATATATATATATA
>JZKD02S1674172.1:471384-481858 GCA_000966675.3 Picea glauca
GACCTGAAGACCTTTGATACTGAAATCATTTAGCACAAGATTCCTCTGAAGGTGGGCTCAAAGCCATTTAAGAAGAAAATTAGACAATTTAATCCTTTGTTGATGTCTATTATTGAAAAATAATTGAAAAGGATGCCTGGTGCCAAAATCATTGTTCCCTTGAGATATTTAGATTGGGTGGCCAACCTGGTGCCTATCAAGAAAAAGAGTGGCGAAATATGCTTGTGTGTGGACTTTAGAAACCTGAACATGTGTTCATTGAAAGACAATTACCCATTTCCCAATATGGACCACATTTTATGAAAGGTAGTAGGTGCTCACATAATTTCCATGCTGGATGGTTATTATGGATATAATCAAATAACAGTGCTTGAAGAAGACAAAGAAAAAACTCCCTTCACTACCCCATGGGGCACATTCATGTATGAAAAAAATCCCTTTGTCCTGATGAATGCAGGGGCCACCTTTCATAGGGCCATGGAAATTTCATTTGTGGGTGAAAAGGACAAGTTCATGATGATTTACCTTGATGACATCACCATCTTTTCAAATTATGATGATGAACATCTGCAACACTTGGAGCAAATATTTCAAAAATGCAAAAGGTATGGAATCTCTTTGAATCCCAAAAAACCCTAGTTTTCTATGTTAGAAGGAAATCTCATAAGCCACATTATATGTGTAGGAGGGATAAATATATACCCAGAAAAGGTAGGTGCCATTTAGAAAATTGGCATCCCCAGAAATAAGAAGGCCATACAATCTTTTATAGGAAAAATAAATTTCTTGAGGGATTTTGTACCAAATTTTATTGAGTTCATCAGGCCTATTAATAACATGACAAATAAGGATGTTGAAATTAAATGGACACGGGAAGCCAGATCATCCTTCCAAAGGATAAATCAGGCTCTAATTGAAGCCCATGTTCTAGTTAGTCCAGATTACTCCAAAGAATTCTTAATTTTCTCTTTTTCTTCTGAGGAGACTATTGCAGTTGTACTGCTAAAAAATAATGAAGAAGGGCATGAACATTCCATTGTCTTCTTTAGAAAATCACTCAGGGATGTTGAACTGAAATATGACATATTGGAGAAGTACGTTTATGCCTTATTCAAAGCCTTGAAGTCCTTCAAGGTTTATGTTTTGTAGTCTAGCATAACAGCTTATGTCCCTAACGGTAGTGTGCAGGAGATACTTGTCCATACATATAGTGAGGGGAAGAGGGAAAAATGGATAGTCAAACTTCTATAATATTATCTACAGATAAATACCACTAAACTAATCAAGGGACAAGGCCTTGCAAAATTTTTATCCAATTCAAATTGCAAAGAACTGGAACTGCACCATATATCCAACCAGTCAGATGCTCCACTGATACAGAATGGGAAGAAAACCATGTAGGTAATTGATAAGTATTCTCTTTCACCTTGGTAAAGAGATATCATTTATTTTTTACAGCACCTAGAATTCCCACCAAAGTTGGAAAAATCCAAAACTAGGTCCTGCTAGTATTTTGCTGAAATGTCTAGATGAAGATGAGTCAAAACAAGTTCTAAATGATATGCATAAAGGATTTTGTGGAGGGAACCAGCATTGGAAATCTATAGGCCTCAAAGTTCTAAGGGTTGTATACTACTGGCCCACCATATTTTATGATGTGTTTTCCCTAGTTAGAAATTGTGAAGAATGTCAGAAATTTGTTGGAAAACAAAAAGTTCTCTCACTGCCCCTGAAATCCATTGTAGCAAACAACCCATTTCAAAAATGGGGCCTAGATTTCATAGGTGAGATAAACCCACCCTCTAGTGGACAACACAAGTGGATCCTAACTGCCACTGATTACTTTACAAAGTGGATTGAATTTGTTCCTACCATGAATGCTACTAACAAGGTAATCATGAAATTTTTGGAAATAAACATATTTTTCCACATTTGGATTCCCTAGAAAACCAGTAATAGAAAACACTCATGCGTTCAAATCCAAGGCCATGATTGAATTATGTGGGAATTACAACATTATCCTGACACTCTACACCATATTACTCACAGGGGAATGGGTTGGCAAAGTCATCAAATAAAACCCTCATCGAGATCAATAAAAAACTACTAGATAAAAATAAAATAAAAACATGGGATTCCAAGTTGAAGTATGCCTTATGGGCTGATAGGATTAACACCAAGAAGTCACTGGGTACCCCTCCATTTCAGTGAGTCTATGGGGTGGATGTTTTTCCAACTCATCTTGGTTTACCAATGTTGCAATTTTTGCAGGAGGAAGTGGAGGATCCTAATGACATCCAGAGAAGGATTTTTCAGATTATTGAAGTTTAACAAAGAAGATAAATATTAAATGAAAAAATTGAGGCTTACCAGAGCAAGGTCAAGGCGTCCTTTGACAGGAAAACCAAAAAGGAAAATTTTCAAGCAGGTGACCTATTTCTAAGGTGGGATGCCAGGAGGGAAGACAAAACCAAGCATGGTAAGTTCAATAACCTTTCGTTTGGTCCTTTAAAAGTAGCCAAAGTTCTGGATAATAATACCTTTATATTGCAAAACTTAGATGACACTGACATCTTTGGAAGCCCAGTCAATGGGTGCTTCCTGAAGCATTACTTTTCCTGATGAACCATAGGTGGTTCATTATGTACATAGATTTTTTTATTTCCAGTTTAATTTAGTATTTTAGTTTGAATAAAATAATCCATATCCCAATAAAGGCACTGGGGTATAGTTGTAGATTTGGTTTTCGGTTGAAATAAGGAAGATGTCAAGGCTAGTGAAAACGGAGTAAAGTGACTGGTGGCAGGGGGATAATAATAAAGAATTAAGACACACAATATGTTGTTCTTAACACCTCACATAAAGGTGTTACCCCCAGTTGGAGTTGATGTTAAATTCTAGGTCTGCACCTCTTCCTTCTATTCCTCCAATCAACCCATCCATCTGTCAACCTAGATTCTAGTTAGTTTTTCTTTATGGTGTGTTGAGTCATTTCAATTTGTTTTTGTCATTGTTTATTTGATTTTTATTAGTTCCTTTCTCTTTATAAGGTCAAGACAAGTTGTGATTTGAATTGAATAGGTCATATCACCATGGTTATGTCATAGTGTGTGTGTTGCAAAAGGGATAACTTATGCCTATTGATACAAAGGGGTATTAATTGCAAGAATGCCCTAATTCTTGCAATCAACAACAAGTGTTGTTTTATGTGTTTTATTGTTTTAAAAATATTTAAAAGTTTAAATAACACTGTGTTGGTTCCCAACATACATTTACATCTTCTTGTGCACTCGAGATCGTGTGCATGTTTACCTTGTTCATCTATCATTAAATATTTCGTTCTAAGATCGTGCATGTTTGTGCCTTGAGAAATTATCATTGTAGGGTTGTGCATAGTTATCATTACAGGTGGTAAGTAAACCCGAAACAATGCATACTCTTGACCACCACTCTCCATAGAAGAAGTTAATTCATGGTGGTATCACCCTGAGAACACTGGCAGTTGAACAGAACATGGACAATAGGGATCGAACTGTTTGAAACTATACCACAAATTAGGGATACATTTATCAAAGGAGAATGTTTTGACTTCATATGCTCCTTTAATGGACATCACACAGGAGTTGTGCTAATCTTCGCGTAGAACTTTGATGGGTTCCAAACTCAACTCAAGGACACAACCATTCACATTACAAAGCACTTCATCATTGGAGCATGCATTCTCCCCATCATTGGTGAGAGGTGGTTTAAAAAGGGTAAATTGCCAGCTGAAGTATGCAATATGTTTCTGGTAGCAAAGCATCAAAACCTTGATTGGAGCCAGGGAATCTCAATCCTTTGGATTAAAGAAGAGTGGAGAGGAATTTTATCTACAATCCAAAGATATATCACAACATAAAGTAGGTTCTCAATCTTTCACTGTTATCACATTAGGTTTCTCATGCATTTAAATAGTGACAAATAACTGAACCTCCCCTTCTATTTTCTTAAATCCTAACTAAGATTTCTAAGAGAATCCATAATTACCCAGAATCGACTCATAGAATCCTCTACCACCAAGTTGGGTTCATTAAAATATTGGTCCTCTTTTCTCTAAGAGATTTGGACATGCCTTGGAAAAATTTTCTAGTGTCTTTAGGGTTACATGAAGAATAGGAAGTTGATCAACAACCATAAGAATAGAAGGACGAGGTTTATCATGTAGCTAGGGTTTCTATTGAACTTGAGAGTTCATCCAAAGCCACCTAGCAAGACAAAAAGAAAACCTTACCTAAAAATGAGAGGACCCAATAAGAGAAAGAAAATCCATCACTCCATAAAGGGAGGATATTCCTCGAAGGAAATTGAGGTCCTCTATAGAGAAACAAAGGGAAAGGGAAGGTGGTAAGGTCTATGTCAGAAACTATCTAAAAAATCAAGAAGAACATGCCAACCTAGCAGGCTAATTGTCCCCTGAACATTTTGAGGATAAATCTATGCCCACTGCTATGTAGGAAGACAAAACTCCCAAGTAAAAAACAAGCAGACAAAGGAGGAGTAAACAAGCCAGTCATGAGATTGTTGAAAAATAATTTATATCATTAGACACCCATATTGAGAAGCCCTATGTGGTAAAGCAGAGAAAAAATAGAAAGGGAAGCCAGGTCCTAGAAATGCTAAGAAAACCTAACAGAAAGACTAGGCTCACCAACTAGTTGAGGTTGAAATCCAATGCATTGTTTGATCCATCCTTAAAGGAGAAAAATATCATAGTGATTGAAGATCAGGATATTGATGAAGACCTCTCTGAATTTTCCAACATGGAGGATATGGTCATACATACATTGAAGGGGATGACAGGGGAAAAGGATAGGAAGAAACGCAGTGAAGGGGAGACCTCAGGTGTCAAATATGTTGTTGTGGAAACATAATACATTCATGATCTAGAAACATAACCAAATGTGGTGGACACTAGCCCAGATTCTAAGAAATATTCTGATGATATAATCCTATATATAGAATAGGTCCCTGAGAAAATTTTACAAGATATCAAACCAGAAATAAAAGGGAAAATATTAAGTGTGCATGAACCTGTGAGAGACACCACTGATAAAAAAACTGAGAAAGCACCCATATATGAAATGATACCAAGGAAATCCAATATTTCTATCAACCTAAATAAACCCGTTGTTGAGGAAGAGCAGGGTTTAAAAAAATGGAAGTAAAGTAAAGGCAGAAATCAAGCCAAAACTTGAAGCTGAGAAGGGCATGGATGACAACAATCTGCAGGTGCAAACTCTCAAGAAACAAAATGATAACATAAGGAAAAAAATATAGGATTTGCAGCAACAAAACCAGGTTCTTGAGATGCAATGCACAAAGCTACAAAAAAAATATCATAAGTTGCAAAAGAAACACCACAAAACTTGCATGTTCCTGAAGGATATTATCTGAATGTCTACTGTTGTAAAAAGAAAAATAATTTGAAACATGTGCTAGCTTGGTCTACTACTATTCATGGTTTGTCTCCAGTTATTGGCATGCATGGGCATCAATGCAGAGTCAACTTCCAGCTACAACTTATGAAGACTATGGTTATGCATCTCTTTCACTTCAGTTATCAACAATAGTTCCAGTTGCACTGATAGAATTTTTGGGTTTAGTTAGAGGTGCCACCGCCACTTGTAATAAATTGGTACTTTTGATAAGAACAATGTTTTTGGTTAAGGTAGAAGTGATGGGGGTTTATCCCTATGAACTAACACTTAAACACAACGTCACTTAGTTTAAAGAAATGTTTACAAGTTGTCATTAGGAAGTATCAATGAAATTTGTATCCATAGGATCTGATTGTAATGTAAATTTGAACTTCATAACTTAGATACTAGATAGGTAATTGAACCCTCTCTGTATGGGCATAAATAGATGAATATATAAATCTAAAGGTGTTCAGTTTTTTGGGTTTATTAAGCCTTAGGATTTGGCTGTGCTTTGAAGCAAAAAACTGCTAAGTTTTTCCACCTGGTGAATTTAACTTTTGGTGATAGATTGTTTTCTTTTCACTTCTTGTTTGTCTTATTATCTTATATAGATGCAAATTGAAATGCATGCAAAGCATTGTTTCTTTTCCTTTCATCTATTGTCTTAATGAACTATTTATTGTCATACAACCTGATCTCAACTATTGCTCAATGAATTGGTTTTTTCCATGCAACCTGTTTCAAGGATTTGTGTTTAGATACATATTTTGGATTTGAAATATCATTTTAAGTCTTAAAGTTAATACAAAAAGTGAAAAAATGTATGCTTGTTATTATTTCCTCTATTTTTATCTCTACATCTTTACTTGTTTACTAGAATGCATGCCACCAGCTAAGGAAAACCTTGTAGTTGATGATTGTTTAATAGCCCAATTAGATCCATGTCCTTTTGACCCATCTATCAGCTGACCATCAAAACCAACAAAATTAAGTCATAAAAACCAATATTTCCAACAACTGAGGTGGCCTATCTTTTCCCTTAGCAGTCAGGTGCAGACCTTAGGACCAACAGGTTGAATAAATCGAGGGTGAACTAAATGTATAACCATCATGCTTACCTAGATCCCCCAGATTCCGGATATTCGAATGAAATAAAATGAACACATATAAAACAAATAAAGAAAAATCAATAAAAATAAAATAATAAAAACAATTGCCAAATCATGTAAGATCATTTGCCACATTAGTTTCCATGTTATCATGCCACATCAACTACTATCTCAGTGTGCCACATCATCTGTCCTATCAGTATACTACATCACTTGATATCAAACACAAGATAATATAAATTTTAGTATTGAATTCAAGGAAATAGTTCACTCATTCAATAATAAATCAAACACAAATACATATATAGTTATTTTCTCAATAAATAATTATTCAAAAAAATGCAATAAAAGTACTCTCATGTCTATGTATGATCAAATTTAAGAATTTAACTAAATTGTGAAAATAGTTTCACATGAAAACATGAATGATAAAAATGTATGATCCACAGTAATGTAGAAACACACAATGTAACATTCACTTGAGCACACTTCTCCAAAATATCCAGGTTCTGTACATGCACAACTGTCACCGATTTTCACATTTAGGACGGACTCTTATTCCACTTGGGTCATCTTTGTGTTACTACAAGCGAGCATGTAAAGATGATTTGGGAAGCCCACTACAGTCAGGTGGTAGGACATTTTGGCATGGAGAAAACTGTGGTCATTCTTCAGAAACATTTTTATTGGCCAAAACTTCGACAGGACGTCAACAAGTATATCAGATATTACATTGCATGTGCCATTGCCAAGCCATCCATCAAGAAGAAAGGCTTATACAGCCCTTTTCCTATTCCTGAGAAGCCTTGGGAATCCATCTCAATGGATTACATGTTTGGCTTGTCGTCCACCAAGAAAGGAAATGACTGTGTATTTGTGGTCGTTGATCGGTTTTCGAAGATGTCCATCCTCACAGCCTACAAGAAGAATATCACGCGGCAGATACTACCAAGATATTCTTCGAATGACTGTGGGTCCACTTTCGGATACCACAGAACATCATCTCCGACTAAGACAATAGGTTCTTCAACACCTTTTGGTCGAGTCTCTTGTCTTTATTGGACACCAAGCTCACAAAATCCATTGTGTTCCACCCACAAACAGATGGACAAGCAAAGGGCGTCAATCAGATGATTGTGCACATCCTGCGAATGTACAATTCTAATCATCCACATACATGGGACAAGAGTCTCCCCTATGTTCAACACAGTTACAACAAGACTCTCCATAGCTCCACTAGCCATAGCCCATTTCAAGTGGGTCTGGGATTCCAACCCTTGGGACCCATTGATGTTTCACTTCCTCTTTCCACCGCACAGACAGACTCTTCCCATGATCAGTATGCGATTGAAAAAGCCACCAGATTCATTGAGTGGATTCAGCACATCCACCAATAGGTCCAAGAGATTTTCCAGAAATCCAATGCTAAGTACAAGCAGTGCCATGATCAACACATGGTACCACACCAGTTTCAGGTTGGCGACAAAGTTTGGCTAAATTTGCAGAAGGACCCTCTCATGGGGCCCCATCAGAAGCTTTTTCCACATCGTTATGGGCCTTGCACTATCACCAAGGCTGTGGGTAGCAATGATTTTGAGCTCAACACTCCACCCTTTATTTTCCTACATCTAGTGTTCAATGTGGACCTCCTTCAGCCATATTTTCCACCATTATTGGACACCTCAGAGATTGCAGAACAATTGACACCAATAGAGCTCAACCCTAATTGCATGGAACAAGCATACATTGATCAAATAGTGGACACATAGGTCAAGGGCACTCATCAACAGAGAATCTAGCTTTATCAGGTTGTCAAGGCAAGGCAACTCCTACATAAAGGCAAGTGGCTCACCCAGTGCCAAATCCAGTAGAAGTTTCCTCCCCTGATGGGGGAACTCAATGCAATGGAGATCATTTCTTCCTAAGGGGGGAGGATTGATCCAGGTGGATATCGTTGGCCACCCACCTATTCCAATTGGCTCCTCTTGTCAATTTTTGTTCATCACATTCTTCTATACTCCTTTGTAATTGTGGGTTCTACACTGCTAGGGTTGTCTGAAGCTCCACACATCCTCCAGGTGGATACTAGTGGCCTCTCGCCTAATCCAACTGGCTTATTTTGTATGTTTTCATGTCAGCACATCTTGTTGTACTTCCAGGTCCGTTTTGGGGCCCTAAACATTGTTTTTTTGGCTCACCACAATCAAACTGTAGACAAAGTCACAGTTTGATGGAAAAATGTGTATTTATATGAAAGACCTTTCTAATGGGCTATCACGCGCCTAAAACAGAGGTCGTATGAAAAATTTATGACCCTGGGAAGTTAAGGTACCAACTTACACCAACTTACCCATAGGAGCTCACATGACTTTTGGCGTTTCACCTTCTAGGGTTAGGTTTTTGGATGTCTAGGGTTTTTTCATTCATTAGTAATATCAAAAAGGCCTCTAGAGCCTCATTGTAATCCATTATGTTCAGATGGATGCATGCAGTAGCAACATCTCTTCTAAAAAATAGTTGCCACCATTCGAGCAAGTGTTTCAATGTTGTAGTTTTACAGTTTCAACCTATTTCATTATTTAATAGAAGATATTGTTCACTGGATATTTGTGTTATTCTTCATATCTTTGTGTTTATTGTATTAAGTATGTTAATTAGTTTGTTCCACTCCTAAATCTGAATCATGGGAAGCCTTTACTGAAGTCCATTTCCACACAAATGCAGACAAAGGTAGATATGTTGTGCCTCGAAGTTTCATGGCTTGCAAAGTGGAACTTTCCTAAACCTTAATCGATGGCTTCAAGAGAGGGTAAGCCCAAAATATTCAAGGGAATATTGGAGAGTCTCACCCAAACTTGGACTAGGGAGATAATTTTAGTTGCATGATTGAAAGAAGGAGTCTAGGGTTTCATGCACAAATCTGAGTTTCCTCAAAACCACAGACATGAGTTGAAAATCGGATTACGATACTCCTCAATGTTGAAATCAACAATGAAGAAGCCTTTTGCACAAGGATGAATGAACACTTCCTTTTTCATGATAGGGATCCATGTAGCAGAGATCGAGTTGTTGAGATCTGGTAACTTGGGCCAGAAACCATTGGAGCGACAGAGTAAACTCACAAATCTGTAATAATCTTCCTTTTCATTGACATCTTGTCCCATGGGAATGACAAGAGAAGGGGATTCTTGAACCAAAAGAGATGAAGAAGGGGGAGTTGAGTCCCTTTTCTCTACTTCCCAAAAATAGGCACCAGATGACAAACCTGAAGAGACGTGTGTTGATCTGCACACAAATATGGAGGGGAGGGCCCCATGGCTTAGGGCACCAGTGGATACGGAGGAGGCCACTGTTGTAGGAAAATCTCCCTGCGGACAGGTAGATCTCCTCTTGAGAGATAGACTCTTAACTCTTAAGATAGAAGATGCTTAACATGGACACTGACTTCCTTTTAGATCTAGATAAACTAATGTGTGAGGAGGAAGGAGAAAAGAAGTACCTTTTTACTGGTGTTTGTCCCTACACAGTCCAAGTTGAGCTCCAATATTAAACTCCTCGATAAGCCCTATAGACAAACAAAAGTACAAACAACTTCCTACTCTACTGAGATTAGCTCGAAATAGATCTATCTATTAGAGACGAATTCATGTGAGATCAAACATAGAATTGAAAGAAACAGGCCAAGCATATTATATTAATGAGAACAACAATGAAGAAAACTTACAACCATAGATGTGAGTGCATCAGCTTCATCAAGTTCCCCTTATCCAAACCCTGGCTTAAATAGTCCACACATAGAATGATGATGCTCCAAATGACATACCACTCATGAGATCATAAGTTTGGTATAATTCTCAATCTCCATTCCCCCTCCTCCATGGAAATCCCTCATTATATAAGATTTGG
>JZKD02S1674172.1:508472-520809 GCA_000966675.3 Picea glauca
TACTATTTTCTTTCTAACCTTTTGCATTGCAGCTGTCATGACTAGAAGAGCCCAACTAGGCATGTAAGTGCTCGCTTTTTGCTCACTCATTGACGAAAAGAGCACGAACAGTTGGATTAGATGTGAAATTTTGGGATCTTGCAGTCATTCCTGTTGAACAGCCTGGAGCCAATATGGTACAATGAAGTAAAGGGAAAAGAGAAATCCTTCATCTTCATATTTTCTTGAAAGAGCTTCAACAACCACATTTTATTTTCCTTTCTTGTAAATGATATGATAATCATATCCAAATAGATTAGTCACCCATTTTTGTTGCTCCAGGGATGAAATACATTGCTCCAAAAAATACTTCATGCTCTGATGATCTGTCTTAAATTGGGAGCGTTCCCCAAACAGATAATGGCACCAAAGATCCACTGCATGAAAAATAGCCAACATTTTATTTTCATAGATTGATTGGCCCAAATGTCGCTCTAAAAATTGTTTCTTGGTAAAGGCCAAAGACTGGCCATATTGCATAAGGACTTCTCTAATTCCTCTCCTTGAAGCATCACATTCCAGGAAAAATATTTTTGTGAAGTCGGGAAGGGCTAGGAAAGTAGTGGTGCACATAGATTCCTTCAAGGCTTGAAAGGAATGATTAGTTGTTGGAGTCCAAGTCAAAGAATTATTTTTAATAATGGCAGTGAGAGGAACCACAAATTTTCCATAATTCTTAACAAACTTACGATAATATCTCGTTAAACCCAGAAAACCACGCAAGATTTTGAGAGTCTTGGGGAGAGGAGAATCCTGCATAGCTTCAATTTTTTTAGGATCCACCTTGACACCATCCTTGCCAACAATATGACCCAAGTACTCCAATTTTGAGGCTCCAAAAGCACATTTAGATTGTTTGAGGAAAATTTGGTGCTGAGAGGGTAGATGAAGAACTTGATCCACATGAGCAATATGGGTTGTCCATTTTTTACTATAGATGAGAATATCATCAAATAAAACTAAGACAAAATGACAAAGAAAAGGATGGAAGATATGAGTCATGAGGCTTTGGAAAGTGAAGGGAGCATTACACAAGCCAAAGGGCATGAACAAGAACACATAGTGGCCCTCATTAGTTCGAAATGCAGTCTTAGAAATGTCTTCCTCTTTCATATGTATCTAGTGGTAGTTAGAACAAAGATCAAGTTTAGTAAAGTATTGGGCACCACTTAATTCATCCAAGAGATAATCAATGACATGAATGGGAAATTTGTCTTTGACAGTGAGTTTTTTTAGGGTGCAAAAGTTGAGACACATGCACCAAGATCCTTATTTATTAAGTACCATGACCACAGAAGAAGAATAGGGGTTAGTACTAGGACAGATAACACCCGCAGTGAGAAATTCTTGAACAATTTTTTCAATTTCATTTTTCTGGGAAAATGGATGACGATAGGAATGAACGTTGGGAGGAAGGTTGATGGGGATGAGGGGAATGGAATCATCATGAACACCACGGGAAGGGGGAAGTCCCTAGGGAGTGGAAAAAACAACTTGATGTTTGGAAAGGATGGATTGGAGGTCAGGATGCATAGAGGGTGTCTCAATGGATTGAATGGAATGGATTTGAGCAATAATGTTGGAATGACTTTTTTTGAGGATTTTTTTCCATGCGATGGGAATTGATGATCTAAGGGGAACCTGTGGTGATGCCTTGGAACTTATATTATTGGCCCTCTTAGTTGAATTTCATGGTTAAGTCATTAAAATCCATGAGTATGGGGCCAAGAGTCCTTAACCATATGACACCTAGCACAATGACACAACCACCCATGTCAATAGAAAACATATGAGATTTCATGTTGTATTGACCAATTTGGAGATGCACATTTTCATAACACCCCCCACATTTCATGGAACCTCAATTGGCAATCATGATTTGAAAGTTGTTGATGACATGGATATAGTGATTAGTTTCTTAGGCAACACAACGATGAATAAAATTATGGGTGTTGCCACTATCATTGAGGATGATGACCTTCCTATGCTTAATGTAACCAATTAGCTTGAGGTTTTGGGGAGCAGAGAAGGGAGTGAGAGCATTCAGGGAAATGACCGGTTCGACTTCTGGGGTGTTTGAAGGTGGAGTAAGGTTAGTGGGTTCAAGTGACTTTTCCACAGGGGTATCCTCGACCTCTTATTTAGAAATATCCTCAGATATGGCCATAAAAATATTTTTTTCCTTACAGTTGTGCCCAATAAAATATTTGTCATCACAATTATAATGAAGGCCCTTGAGATGGAATTCAACTATTTCTACCTGGGTCAATTTTTGGATCTTCAATGGAGTGGAAGGAGGGGTGGGAGTAACTGGTTTGGGGCGAGGAATAAAGGAGGGTTTTCTAGTTTGAGAAGAGACAACTTAGTGTGCTTCCTTAGCTCATTTAGTAGATTCCACCCAACTCTAGGGGCGAGCCATGAGGATGTGGGCATGAATCTCATCCTTGAGGCCATTATTGGAAGTAGGCCAGAGCAGAAAAGCAAGGTGATTTTTGGAAAGAAAGCATGCAAGAGGAAAGCGACAGCTAGAAGGAAGAACAACACACGTGCATGTAGGGAAGACCTAACGACTATAGGGTTAGGGTTTTGGTAATGTATTGTAACAGATGAAGAGCCAAAAAACATATAAATATCAATAATTAGGTATCATAGAGGGGTTCTGATTATTGTTGTTGTCAACTCGTAGTATTATCGAGTTTATATAGTTATCAATGCGTTGTTGCGATATGTAATATTTTGTTGTATGATCTATTTTGTGTAAGTTGTTGAGCTAGAGAAGACGAAGGAGGGTATATCTTGAGGGTTATATCTCAAGGTGAGGATCCTGGTGTGATATAGTCCGCCTCATATAGATCTTACTCAACGGTGAATGATTGTAACGCACACGATGTTGTAGATGTGGAAATACTATAATAAAGGAGCTAAGAGCTAAATCTTTGTGGACGTAGCCCAGGAGGGGGTGAACCATGGTAACATATGTTTTATGTGATGAATGCATGCATATCTTTATCATCTTTTCAGTATTTATTGTTATGTTAATGAATGAGTTGTTATATTTCCTACGTATTCGTCAATGACAGTATATTGCATTTACAAGTTATAATAATGGTTTAATATACAGTTCTCATATCTTGCACTCAATCCTAGGCTGTAAACACTTGAGTATTACAGCCACCCATTAAAGCTATCTCTGGTGATACTGCACAACGCTTTCTGGGCGTTGTGTTGCCTTCTGGTTTACGAGGAGGGTTGATAGTTTTAGAGGCTTTGTTTGAAACTTGAACAGACATGAACCCTGGGTCAATAAACTCAAACAGAATAGAAGAGTAAGTAAGATAGTTAACCAACAAATGGTTTTCCATTGGTAGGAACAAAAGAGGGTTTAATAGATGAGATAAGTTGAAGACCTGTCGGAGGCAGATCAAGAAAAGATTAGGGTAGAGAGCAATGAGCCATTAGAAGGGAATGTTAAGACCGTGGAATCCCAAAAAAACAGAGATCAAAACTTGGCTAAGAACCAAAGAGATGGATTTTTCACACAAAGATAACAGAAACCCTAGAATAACATCCCAGAAATATCTTGCGAAATACGTGTTTACTGATTTGCATGAAGTATTTTTCTGTGATTTTCCACATTTATTGCAGGAGTGGATACTAAGGTTGAAGGATAACCATGCAATGAACCGAATTCAATAGTTAGAGTGGACCCTAGTACAGATTGAGCAGTTATAGCAGGTAAACAAAAAATTCATCCGCGCAATAGACTTTTGGCTCGACGGTATTGTATCAGGTTTGATAACAAAATTTGCAGTCGACACAGCGAAGTCGTATAGCGCAGTGGAGAAATAATTTCTATGCTGAACTAGAGGAAGGTACATTCGATCGATGTATACTTCTATTAAGATACTGCTATATAATAAAGGTGTAATAACAATGGAGTCATATAGCTAAACTTCCTTGTGTGCATTGGAGAAGGGGGGAAGAACTGACAAAAAGAGGAGAAATGGAAGGAGGAAAGGATAAGGGAAAGAAGGAGGAACCCTTGGACCTAATCATGATGGATGAAGACCAGATCTGGTGGATCTTGGATACAACTAGAAAGACGCGTAGCGGAGTACCCTACCAATACAATGTGAGTACTAAGAAGAGAGTTGTAGTCATGAGGGAAGGCTTGGCGAGTGATGAGGAATAGGTAGAGGATCTTCGGGATATGGAGTAGATTGAGGAAATCCTGCACGCAACATATGAGAGGAAGATGAGAGGTCCAAGAATGGGAAGAGAAGGCAACAACCGTATCCATATTAATGTCAGTGTGGAACCCATATACCCTTGTGCGACTAATACACCAAAGAGAACACGATTATTTAGACAACCAGAGTTCGGTGGAAGTCCGACAGCAGGACGTACATCTACACAAGGAACAACAACTAGAGGAGCCAGTTCAAGCAGCACTAGTCAGGTATCTACACCACGCAGAGGTAGTGTTTCAACATTTAGAATGTCAGGACACGATCCCACCATCAGGTTACCAGAATTTCGAGGAGAAGTAGCAGAAGACCCTGAGAAACACTTGTTCATTTGTGAAAAGATCTAGGAAGAAAAACAGATCACTGATGAATATACCAAACTTTCACAGTTAGATATTACGCTAAGAGACCATGCACTAGACTGGTACATGAGTCTAGACACAAAGAGTGCACCTAGGATGACAAGGAAAATGACATACATTAAGAAGTTATTGATAAACAAGTTCCAGAAGCCAAGTTCAGAGGATCAGTACATGAATGAGATGATCAAAATAAGATAGAAACTAGGAGATTATGTACGGGAGATTGATCAAAGATTCAAGCGACTGAAGGGAAAGTTAAAATATCTCATCATTGATATGCAACATTGTTGGTCACTATAATTGCTTAATTGAATTCAAACAACCAAGTGAAACATAAATTATCAACCCAGGGAAGTCTTTTGTTTCAAAGATAGCCACGCACTATATATGCTCAATTCCAAAAGCACTTAGTGTTGTAGTAAAGAAATTTATACTATTTATTCTTGCTTGAATGAACTGAAGCTCTGAATTAAATCACAGGAAAGTAATTCTCCTATTGCAATTCTTTAAAGTTCAATTAAGAATCCTGGATTACATTAAAATAATACTGCAATGGGAAAGAACAACTATTCTTCAATCAGAGAACATGACACTTACTCTCAAACAGAGACTCAGTACTAGCACTCTTTCATGAAAATAGTAATGCAAAAAGAACAATTAACTCTATCTAACAGAGAACAAAGCCACCTGGTTCCTTTCTTTCTAAGCAGGATCCTTGAGCCTTATTTCTGTTTTAGCACACTTGTGAGGTTGAGGCTTACAGAGAACAGGGCAGTTTGATTCCTTCCTTTCTGAGCAGGGATCCCTAACCCAGTTTCTGACTAACACACTTGCAAAGGTAAATGAAATCTACAGAAGACAAGGTGTTGTGATTCCTTCCTGGTTGAGCAGAAAACCTTTAACCAAATCCCTGGCTAGCACACTTGCAGTAAATGAAACCTACAGAAGACAAGGTGTTGTGATTCCTTCCTGGCTGAGCAGGAACCCTTTAACCAAATCCCTGGCTAGCACACTTGCAGTAAATGAAACCTACAGAAGACAAGGTGTTGTGATTCCTTCCTGGCTGAGCAGGAATCCTTTAACCAAATCCCTGGCTAGCACACTTGCAGCAGGAAATAAAATCTACAGAAGACAAGGTGTTGTGATTCCTTCCTGTCTGAGCAGGAACCCCTTAACCAAATCTCTGCTAACCAAACATCACACGAGATTGCTGGTAAAAAGAATGACGGATTCCATTAATTAACTAAGACAGAGTCAGTAGTGTTCAGCAAAGCGAAATTCATTAAAAGCAGTGTTTCAGCAATTGACAATTAAACAAGCATAAACAGAAATTATAATTTAACACACTCCTAACTAATGGGTGAATCTTGTGAAGAAGGTGGGCCCTCCTTTCTCACAAGATCCCCCTGAACGAGAAGCTTAAAGAAGGATACTCAAGACAGTCTTCTATTCATCTGTTGAAATATCACATTACAAATTGGAAGTACAGAACACGTCCCGCTTCTCTGGAGTTCTTCAATACATCAAAACTTGGATGCCCGAATGAAGAATTCCCTTCTCTTTTAAAGAGGGAACCTCCTTGATGCAATGTCTAAAAATTACAATGTATAATTTAATCGGATCTTCTTTCTAAATCGGCATAGGATGTCCTATTCTCACGCAACCGAATGCTAATACAAGAGTTGAATGAGGTATTGTTGTTACGGCTGGTGTAACAGCTCCATCTCATTGTTGCTGATGTTGTTTCAGCATCGCAATTCATGGGCTGTTTCAGTCACGTGAGTTGCACTCTGACTGTGTTGGCTTGACCGCTAACTGTAACGTCTTGTGTTTCAGCATCGTTGGTTCTGGCGGTCTCTTCTTTGTTTCAGCATCTGCAGCTCTAGTCTTTGTAGCAGCTCTGTGTCTCGGCCTCTGTGACTTCGGACTGTATGACAGTTCTTTGTTGCAGAACCAGGGGCCTCGAACTGTGTTTCAGCATCCTCGGACTGTGTTTCAGCCACAGGGCTTCAGTCCGTGTAACAACTCCATGTTTCAGCATCTGCGTCCTGAACTGTGTTTCAGCAGCAGGGGCTTCAGACTGTGTAACGGCTCCGTGTTTCAGCATCTGCGTCCTGGGCTGTGTTTCAGAAACAGGCTTTGAATGCTAGTCTGCAGTCTAATCAATGGTTAAGTACAAAAGTGATGTAAAATACTATGCAAAACAGATTAAGCATATAGTAATGAGAAATGACGTTGTATACCTTGGAATGATCAGATGAAGTGATATTATGAGTCTAAATATAAGTGATGAAGGGTATAATAATGGAAAAAAGTATGGGCAAAAAGGTGCATTGTGAGGTCCTAACGTCCCCCCCAACTCAAGGTGTTTCATGTCCTCAGGCAACTCACTCTGAATCAGAGTCTTGATACTGACTCTCATCGTGTAAATTACTCAAGCTGTAGCTCCGGGCGGTGCTGTCTGTTGGCGTTTTGAACCCGTGGACCTCTTGCAGTCTTTTCCATGCTGATGTCTCGGCCTTCTTAGTCAATTTATAACTAACTTGATATGTTTCTATTGGCAGCCAGAGAAGGGGAAAGTAAAATTTGTACCCTATCCAGTTTTCAGCACAGTGTCTAACACACTGGATGTAGCTAGGTACCCTTGAAATTGTTGCTTCTAAGTTGGCCGGACCAAAAGGGTTGTGTTTTTGCCTCTTTTCTGTGGATTGCTGCCAAAATAGGTTGTTGGCCTGGAGGGCAGGAATCTCTATGGAACTGATGCTTTGCTGACATTCTTGGAGCACTACTGACTGTAGCTGTTGGACATGCTCAGTCACCCCTGGTTTTTTCAAGACCTCATAGTATTCTGAAATGAATCTGGCTACCCTCTTTGGTTCTGGCCTAATCCAGAGGAGTTTATTGTCCTCATTGTGCTTGGCAGCCGAAAAGTCACTCTGCCACAAAATTTGATTGTAAAGGAAAGAAGTAAAAGCTCGGAGTTGAACATCTCCAACAAGAGGATTGATATTGAGCAGCCTATTTTCGGGAAGAGCCTCATTATGGAAGTATGCTTCACATAAGAGGTGTTGATCCCGGATGGAGGCTGCAAGAAAGGTTTTGACAAAATCTGTTGGTTGTATTACTTCATGGGATTTTCCTTCTATAATTGCTTTGATTTGGAACCATGTGAGTCTCTCTATGAGAAATAAAGAATAATTACAAGAAGGTTTCCTTATGGCCATTAGTGTCTGCATCAAATCAAAGATCTTGACCATTCTGGATTTTAAATCTCTGTTCTTCTTCTTGACTTCTCGAACTTCCTGGTGTGTCAGGTCCAATGCTTCCCAATTCAAGAAAGTGTGATTCCTCCAGGTTTTCCTGTGTACTTGCAAATGTTGAGCTTGTGTCTCAGCATACTCCTTCTTCCACTTTTGTATCTCTGCATACTCATCCCACGGCCGAGTTTGTGTTTCAGCATCTGAAGTGGTGGGACCAGGCAGGGTTTGAGTGGACTGTTCCCTGGAAGTGGAGAGATTGGCTTGAATGGGAGGTGTGACTTCCTCCATGGGCACTGTTTGCATAGCCTTGTTGACAGTAGGGATTTCTTTCTTGATTCTAGAAGGGCCTGCTGGTTTTTGTGTTACAGCAGGTTCAGTCTTGATTTTTCTAGGGCCTGTTGGTTCTTGTGTTGCAGCAGGTTTAGTTTTGAGCTTAGTGGAACCTGTTGGTTCTTGTGTTGCAGCATGTTCAGTCTTGACTTCGAAAGGAGAAGGAGTGGGGGCTGCTCCTGGTACTGGAACTTGAACTATCTTATACCTTGCCTGATAGTAAACATCTCCACACTGGAAAAACATATACTCTTTGCATATGCTTTCTGTAGTTTGTTCTTCCAGGGTTGTTGTTCATTCCAAGGCATACCGACTTAATTCTTTTTCATATGCCTCCCTTGCCCTGGCCAATTATTGTTGATATGCTTCCAATTGAGACTTTAAAAACTCGTTTTCTTCCAAGACATCGGCCATTGTTGGTTTGGATTTAGAGATGACTGGTTCTTGTGTTGCAGTCATCGTTCCCTTAGCTGGTTCTTGTGGAGCAGCTACGGGAATGGCAACTGATGCCTGTGTTTCAGCTTCTTGGTGCAAGGAGAGTAGTGTTTCAGCACCTTCAACTTCTGATTCCTGCATATCAATGTCACTGTCAGCGGCTGGTTCTTGTGTTTCAGCCGGAGCACCTGGGGTCTCTAAGTGTTGTGTGTCAATTTCTGTGTCAGTGGCTGGTTCTTCAGTCATTTTGCTTGAGGAGAGTGGTGTTGCAGCATCCTGGGTCTGTAATTCCCGAAATTCAATTTCAACATCAGTGACTGGTTCTTGTGTTGCAGCCACTGAATTTTTGGCCCTTTTGCTTGATGAGGGTGGTGTTACGGCATCCTGGGTCTCAATTTCCTCAATTTCAAAATCAGTGGCTGGTTCTTGTGTTCCAGCCACTGCAGCATCCGGGGTCTCCGACTCCTGTAATTCAACTTCAATGTCAGTGGTTGGTTCTTGTGTTTCAGCCACTGGATGGGTAGCTGATTGTGTTTCAGCTTCTTTATTGAAAAAAAAGGATGTCTGGGCGTCTGATTCCTATAACTCCATTTCAATGTCAGCGGCTGGTTCTTGTGTTTCAGCCGTGGTTGTTTCCTGTGTTTCAGCCATGGCTGGTTCTTGTGTTTCAGCCACTGAGTGGGTAACTAGTTCTTGTGTTTCAGCTACCCTGTGTGAGACAGATGGTGTTACAGTTTCTGGGGCGTCTGGTTCTTGTGTTGCAGTGCCCATGGTTGGAATAGGCAAAGATCCTGGGGTTGGGGAGGTCAATGGTTTACGGAGTCTGAGTCGAATAGGTGGGGCATCTAGGGTGGTGGTCATCCAGGGTGGCCTCATTGAGGATCTCGTTCGCTTTTTGCGCAAGAAGAGTGGAAAGAGGGAGGCTTGCTGTCGTTTTCGGGAAGGTCTTTCCTGAATGATAGGGTAGGGAGCATTTTCTGGTTCAAAGTCATCAATTACAATGTGAAGGGCAGAAGTGGAAGATTCTGGTGCGGTATTTGATGATTCAGGGATGGTAGGGGGGCTGACTGGACTGGTTGGTCGTGTGGGCAGACTATGGGGTATTTCGGGGGAAACTGGGGAGTTCTTTTGTTGTTGTTCCTCAGAAATTCCAGGGACTTCAGCAGCTGGTGCAGGGTTTATGGGTGGATTATTTAATGGATGGTTCTGCTGTTCAAAACCCCTGTTGATAAGTAATTGAACCAGATGGTGGTGGGTAAGTGACTGGGTTGGATCTTTTGTCGTTCAAGAGTAATGTGCCATGTTCTTTAAACAGCCCAGCAAATAATATGGAATGTTGACCCGTCTGTTATGTCTTAAATGAGAAAGCAAAAGGAATTCGTGTTGATAGACTACCTGATAGCGGCCTTCGCAGGTCAGGTATTGCTTGATGAATCTGGAAACCTCCGGCCATGGGGGTGGTAGTGAACTGAGTTGGACCCCTCTGCCCTTCAATACAATTCTTTCCCCAGCCAGGAAGAAACTCTGCTGAACATCCCCAATGATATGCTTCCGGTTGAACTGTCGAGTGCCATCAACGGGGAGGCCTGAGACTGCGGATATGTCTTGCTTTGTCACAGAGATTTGGATGCCTGCGACGACATAATGGTTCTCCTGAAGATTCTGGGCGAACTGTAATGCTTCACGTTCATTAAATCCTTGAATCCTGCGGAAGTAATTGAGCCAACCTGCTTGCTCGAAAATTTGATATGCTGCTGGATAATGTTTGAGCAGTGTTGTGGTGGCGGGTTCCTTGCGGACGACAGCTCCTCCCATGGCTACTATCTTAGTAAGATACAGGCGTTAAGAGTTTGTGTATCAGCTCTGGCACAGGGTAAGTTTTCCGAGGGGTTATATGCAGGAATAGTGGTTAAATGGGCAAAAGGTGATGAAATGGGAATGGCGGCAATGAAATCGGAGGAAATGATGGTATTGTTGATTTGACATGTACTTCCCTTCCCGTTAAATGCGATTAGTAATGATGGTACTTAAATGGTCTTAATGGCTTAAAATCTTTCTCATTAACTATAATCTAATCTGAATGACACAATATTTACATACCTTTGCCTTACCCTTTTGATTCGTGCTGCGAACAATATATCATGCCTGTCAGTGATAGTCCTGTGGCGGCGATTTTTGAATTGTGCCAAGGATTTGCTGTCGAGAAGATCGAACGATAGAAGCTTGCTGATGGACTATGGTGAAAGACTGGTGTTTCGGCCATAGCGAAAGATGAAACAAGTGTTGTAGATGAAGAACTGCTGAGCAATGGTGTTCCAGCTCTGAAGAAAGTCAAAAGTGTGGATGTGGTGTTTCAGCATCGAAACAATGATGAAGGGTTGTTGGCAATCGGTGTTTCAGAAACGGGAAGAGAACGAAAGGTTGTTGATAACGGTGTTTCAGCAATGGGAGAAGTTGCTGATAATGGTGTTTCAGCAACGGAAGGGGAAAAATGAAACAAGTGCTGGACGGAGTTGTTTCGGGAATGAGAAGAAATGAAAAGTGTTGAATCAATGGTGTTTCAACATCGTGAAAAGCACTAGTGAAGGGTTGCTGACAATGGTGTTTCAACGATGGAAAAAGGTGAAACAATTGTTGGATGGAATTGTTTCGTTAATGAAGAATAATGAGGAAATGGTGAACTGGAATGTTTTGGGAGTGGGGAGAAATGAAAAATATGCTGAACAGTGGTGTTTCAGCAACAGAAGGGAGAAAGGCGAAACAAGTGCTGGACGGAGTTGTTTCGGTAATGAAAATGATGAGGAGATGGCGGACTGGAGTGTTCTGGGAATGGGAAGAAATGAAATGCGCTGAACAATGGTGTTTCAGCATCGGGAGAATTAGCAGTGCTGCACAGCGGTGTTTTAGCATCGTGAAAGCTTGTGAAAAATCGGCCTCTCCTGTGCTTTGATCCTGCAAAAATCGACTGTAGGACGATATTTCTTGACAGGGATTATTAGTAAATGAAATCTAATCTAATCTAATCTAATACTAAAGAAAATCTAAAAAGAATTAATTATTACTAGGGGTAGAAACCCCCTCAATGAAAAGAAAGTGAGCGTCTGCCATGCATGTGGCCTTAAAATCTTCTTTAGAAATAGCTTTCTGGTGCAGACGGAGACGATGACCATTTATAATTAACGGAGTTCTGGAGTCATCGATTGTGAGGAGCCTTACTGTTCCATTAGGAAAAACTGTGTCTATTTCGTAAGGTCCTAACCATCTTGTGCGCAGTTTCCCTTGAAATTCTTTGAACCGGGAATCATACAGTAGAGCCCAATTACCTTTTTGGAATTGCTTGTTCATGATATTTTTGTCATGCCATTGTGATCTTTGATGTTGAATTATGGTTGTTTGATGAATGGCATCTAATCTTTTCTCCTCTAGTTCATTAAGCTACTACAGCCTGGATGTCTGTGCATCAGTTAGATCAAGGTTGGCAGCTAAAGCAGTCCTTAAGGTTTTTATCTCAAAATCCACAGGAAAGACAACACTCTTTCCATAAACTAATTCATAGGGAGAAAATCCTGTAGTATTTCTCCAGGTAGTTCTGTAGGCCCATAGTGCTTCGAGGAGCCTGTAGGACCAATCCTTTCTACTTTCCTTCACTGTTTTTGTGAGAATG
>JZKD02S1674172.1:529136-552131 GCA_000966675.3 Picea glauca
TTTAAAGTTCAATTAAGAATCCTGGATTACATTAAAATAATACTGCAATGGGAAAGAACAACTATTCTGCAATCAGAGAACAGGACCCTTACTCTCAAACAGAGACTCAGTACTAGCACTCTTTCATGAAAATAGTAATGCAGAAAGAACAATTAACTCTATCTAACAGAGAACAAAGCCACCTGGTTCCTTTCTTTCTAAGCAGGAGCCTTGAGCCTTATTTCTGTTTTAGCACACTTGTGAGGTTGAGGCTTACAGAGAACAGGGCAGTTTGATTCCTTCCTTTTTGAGCAGGGACCCTAACTCAGTTTCTGACTAACACACTTGCAAAGGTAAATGAAATCTACAGAAGCCAAGGTGTTGTGATTCCTTCCTGGCTGAGCAGGAACCCTTTAACCAAATCCCTGGCTAGCACACTTGCAGTAAATGAAACCTACAAAAGACAAGGTGTTGTGATTCCTTCCTGGCTTAGTAGGAACCCTTTAACCAAATCGCTGGCTAGCACACTTGCAGTAAATGAAACCTACAGAAGACAAGGTGTTGTGATTCCTTCCTGGCTGAGAAGGAACCCTTTAACCAAATCCCTGGCTAGCACACTTGCAGTAAATGAAACCTACAGAAGACAAGATGTTGTGATTCCTTCCTGGCTGAGCAGGAATCCTTTAACCAAATCCCTGGCTAGCACACTTGCAGCAGGAAATAAAATCTACAGAAGACAAGGTGTTGTGATTCCTTCCTGTCTGAGCAGGAACCCCTTAACCAAATCTCTGCTAACCAAACATCACACGAGATTGCTGGTAAAAAGAATGACGGATTCCATTAATTAACTAAGACAGAGTCAGTAGTGTTTCAGCAAAGCGAAATTCACTAAAAGAAGTGTTTCAGCAATTGACAATTAAACAAGCATAAACAGAAATTATAATTTAACACACTCCTAACTAATGGGTGAATCTTGTGAAGAAGGTGGGCCCTCCCTTCTCACAAGATCCCCTTGAACGAGAAGCTTAAAGAAGGATACTTAAGAAAGTCTTCTATTCATCTGTTGAAATATCACATTACAAATTGGAAGTACAGAACACATCTCGCTTTTCTGGAGTTCTTCAATACATCAAAACTTGGATGCCCAAATGAAGAATTCCCTTCTCTTTTAAAGAGGGAACCTCCTCGATGCAATGTCTAAAAATTACAATGTATAATTTAACCGGATCTTCTTTCTAAATCAGCATAGGATGTCCTATTCTCACACAACCGAATGCCAATACAAGAGCTGAACGAGGTATTGCTGTTACGGCTGGTGTAACAGCTCCATCTCATTGTTGCTGATGTTGTTTCAGCATCGCAATTCACGGGCTGTTTCAGCCACGTGAGTTGCGCTCTGACTGTGTCGGCTTGACCGCTAACTATAATGGCTTGTGTTTCAGCATCGTTGGTTCTGGCGGTCTCCTCTGTGTTTCAGCATCTGCAGCTCTAGTCTTTGTAGCAGCTCTGTGTCTCGGCCTCTGCGACTCTGGACTGTATGACAGTTCTGTGTTGTAGCACCAGGGGCCTCGGAATGTGTTTCATCATCCTCGGACTGTGTTTCAGCCACAGGGCTTCGGTCCGTGTAACAGCTCCGTGTTTCAGCATCTGCGTCCTGAACTGTGTTTCAGCAGCAGGGACTTCAGACTGTGTAACGGCTCCTTGTTTCAGCATCTGCGTCATGGGCTGTGTTTCAGCAACAGGCTTTGAATGTTAGTCTACAGTCTAATCAATGGTTAAGTACAAAAGTGATGTAAAATACTATGCAAAACAGATTAAGCATATAGTAATGAGAAAGGACATTGTATACCTTGGAATGATCAGATGAAGTGATATTATGAGTCTAAATATAAGTGATGAAGGGTATAATAATGGCAAAAAGTATGGGAAAAAAGGTGCATTGTGAGGTCCTAACAAACATCAGCACTTGTTTGTTAATTCACTACTCCCACACTTAAAATACCCATTGCGACAACAAAAGTTTCAGATGCAGGTAGAGGCTCTGCAGAAAGCCCTACAACTGGAAGAAAACTAGTATTAGTAGATGGACCCGGCTATCAAAGAAATGAAGGAGGATCTGAATAAATTAATGTTCCAACTAAACCAAAATAAGAGTAAGGACAAACGAGAAGCCATTTGGTGCACTACATGCAGGACAGAAGGACACCACAAGAACGAATGTTTGACATTCGCGCAGTATATGGTAGCATGAATGCCAAATCCATTTCCAACAAGAGGACTATGGTGCGAAATCTGTAAGAAACCGGGTCACGATCCATATCACTGCATAATGATGCAAAAATACCAGACAATCCCCAAGAGTTCATATTGCACCTTTTACAATTCAGTAGGCCACGACAACAAAGATTGTAGAACTATGGATTTGATGCGAGAAAGGACATCAGATGCATATATATTGCAGGAAGAAATGATGACTGGACAAGCTGCACCACAGTTTAACCAAGTTCCAGCTCCATACAACACTTCACAACAGCAATATAATATTGCGCAGCAACCATATAATAATGCGCAACTGCAGTACAACACAACACAACCTCAGTACAATATCATGCAGTGTAATCAGGCGCCTTGGTATATCGGGTCGAGAGGAGATCGAGCAGGCTATAGAGGTGGAGGATGAGCCAGAGGAGGTTTTGGACGAGGTAGAGGACCAGTGGTATGTCACAATTTTCAACAACTAGGACATTATGCAAGGGAATGTCCACTTCCACTAGCAACTTGTATGTATTATCTCGCATCGGACCATGATACAAAGGAATGACTGACGCTATTAGTAAAGATCCAGGAAAAGAGGAACCATAACAACTATAATTTTCAGTGTATTTCAGTCGAAGCAAGGGATGAAGGATGAAACATCAATATAGTTACTTGTGGAGGAGCTAAAACAGGAAACGACGCAGTTTGACAAGAGCCAGTACAAAACCAATGGGTGAAGAATAACACCGAACCAAGGAGACAGTTCGACACGCAGAAAGAGAAGGCAATTTTTAAGGAATCCAGACAAGAATTTAAGAAGAAAGAAATGGTGTCAACTTCAACTGCGCAACAAAGAAAGGAAGCACCAAAGTACAAGATTCCTCCATTATTGGATCATACCAACAAAATGAAACCCATGGGACAAGTAAGTACAATCAAAGGATTTTTGCAATCATGTGTAAAAGTATTGAGTGATCCATCATCTTTGAAAATATTTCAAAACATACTAGAAAAATGTAGCATCGAGACGGAAGAAAAAATAGAACCAAAAATAGTCAATCACCTACATACTAGGAGAAGAACAACTAGGGAGTTTAGACTGAATGCAAACATTGGAGACTTCAACATGGGAGACATCATACTAGATTTGGGATCTAAGGTCAATGTATTACCAAAGAAGACATGGAAATGCATGGGAGAGCCCACATTAGGATATTCACATTTTCAATTGAAACTGGAAAACCAACACAGAGTTCTACCGATCAATAGACTGAAAGGAGTGACAGTATACCTAGATGGAGTGCACACTAAAGAAGATTTTGAAGTCATTGAAATAGTGGACGACACAACACCTTACCCAGCGTTGCTTAGTCTGGATTGGGTGTTTGACAACCAGGCCATAATTAACTTGAAGACCAGAAAAATGACATTTGAGTTAGGATAATATAGGGTCATCATGCCATTAGATCCATCGGAAGGGGAGAGGTTTGTAGAACCTACTTGCTTAGACTTAGAGGACATTATCCAGTTGTACAGAACAACTGCGCACAATGAGGATTATGTGAACCCAACTGCAGATGGGATACTCATTTGGTGGAGCATTACTTCATGTAAAACAGACTCAGACATTGGTTTAGAGAAATGGCAGCAACGATTACACGAAGTGTCCACAAGAAGATGTGTAAGAATAGACCACGCAGTAAGAAGGGTGGGCACAAAAATAAGGGAACCACCCATTTTCCACGGAATAAACGATTTGGAAACATTCTTGGCACAATACGAAGATGAAGTCCTAGAGAATTAGAGACTATTATCACTTGATATTGTACTCAAGGCCACACCTACAATATGGTGGGGCGCACACAAAGATAAAATCACAGATTGGTACCAATGTAAGTGGTTATTGCACATAAGGTTCGGCGCGGAATAGAAAAACAACAAGAAGTAGAAGTACGATGGACAAGGGGCACCAACGGAACACTTGGAGGAGTGCAGAACTCTGTGGAAAATGACACCCCCAAAATAATGGACTTATCATTTCATACACACGTTAGAGGGCATACCAACAAACTGGTACATAGACCAGGAATTGCACAAAGTAACTACAACCTGGACGACATTGCAACAGAATTTTACAGTCAGTTTCTCATTCGAGCATGATAACCCCAACATAGATGCCACTCTTAAAAAGATAATAGGAGTGATATTGATGCAGGAGCATCTCTCCACATCAACAGGAAAATGCGCTAGCCATCCAGCACATTCAGCGCACATTAATGGACAAAGGTAGAGGCACAACCCTCTCAATTTAAAAATTTGAAATGTAATAAATGGTTGTAAGGTTGATAAATGTCAGACCACACCTTTGTATAGGTAGTGGTTAGGGTTTCCTTAAATGGTTACCTGTAGCAGGTCCATGTTGTAGTCAGGCCTGGACATTCATTTATGGAATGAAGTCGTAGAGGTATGGAGTTGCTCTGTGATAGCGATAGCTCAGAGACGATGATGAGGATAAGCTCATGGGAGCCCTCGTTTTGTAAAGGAAATGTTAGGACTCAGAGTAGAGAGTTAGAATAAGAGGAGATCTTGGTTAGAGAGGTCTGGTTATAGAGGCCATAGGAGGTCTTAGAAGTTCTGAGAGAACTTGATATAACTGAGACTTGTTACAGTCCAATCTTTGTAAGCATTGTATAGATACACAGAGATTAATAGAAAAGTAGATTTTCCTACATACTGTGTGTTTGGTGTTTATATGTTTTTATGCATTTCATGTTTTAAATGCATAACTGGTGAAGCATTGCATAAGTTTCAATTTCTTTCGGTCTTGGAGTTTTCGAGAGTGCAAGGAGTGCACATAGTCCGGAAGGTGTGCGTTGATAGAGGTGAGACAACCTCGGGAAACTTCAAGAGGGATAGCATTGAATCTTCATCTGTAGAAGTGCAAGGAAGTGCACAGTAAGAACTCTTTATCAAGTTCAGGAGGAACAGAGTTGTTGAGCACTCTGTCGGCTCAACAAGGCGTGCTTGAGCAAAAACTTGCTAGGAGGGAACTTTCCTCTCTTCGAAAGGGTGGAAGAGATAGAGATATTTTGAGGTCTGAGCATTTGAAGCTCGAGGAGGAGATCGAATGCATGCAAGGAGTGCACAAAGCCTAGAAGTAGCCAAGTTTCGAAGGAACAACAAGGGAGAATGTCAAGTGGGTGTAAGGAGTTTTCTTTTCAAGAAAACTTCTCGAATTTGAGCTATTAGAGATTCTCGAACGCAAGGTGTGTGCAGGAGTAAATCCCTGAGAGGACGAAGCTCATAAGGGATAGAACCTTTGGAAAGGTAAAAGAGAAGCATTGAAGGCCAAGACCTTCAAACGTGGAAATATTCCTAGGGAAAGAAGAAGCACAAGTTCAGGAGGAGCAACAACTACCGTTAGATCAACGAGAGAGACGAGATCTGGACTGTCAGAGTGCACGTCCAGACAGCGTAGGAAAAGTGCACAGGATATTAGCTGAAAACCTTTGGATCTCGCGCAAAGGGGAGATATCTATCAAATCCATGAGAAGGCACATGAGGTTTAACCCTCGTATAAGCAGAGGAGAGAGGACTCGACAAAGTACCGAAAACACATCATCGGGAGAACACGAGGCAGAGATCCACATATTTTGTGGAATTGGGTATTGAAGGACCAGAGGAGGAGTCTTTAGACTTCGCAAAATGCGAAGTCGCGAAAGGAATCGAGGTCGTTTATTGTGGAAGGATAGGTGTCAAAGATCCGGAAACCATCGAGGTTTTGGACTTCGGTAAAGTAGAGGAGAAGGTAAGCATGAGGATTTGCAATCATCAAAGTAGCGAAATCACTCCAGCCCTCAGAGTTGGGGTGACAAGTGGTAGAAATCTGGAAGTCATCGGGATTTTGGTCACCGGGAGTTGGGAGGTGAAGACTTCGCCAAAAACCCTGAAAGAAAATCGTCGAGATTTAATCTTGGTCATTGATCAAGTGGAAGATCTAGACTGTAGATCTGGATGTTATCGCATTTTCGGGTTTCGTGGATCTGAAAGTGAAAGGAAGGGTTTTCGAGGAGGAAGGATTGGATGCGTTCCAATCTCACAAAACACGACACACCTAAAGGATTGGCTCTGGGTCATAGGATAGGGTCACATGGACGAAAGTCGAAGGGAAGAGCCAAAGCCCGATTAATCCCTTTTCGACATTTAGAGATCCGGGAGCTCGAAGGAAAGAGGAGTCATGAGACATGAAGTCCTAACTCGCGAAACCATGAAATGATCATGGTCGTCGATCGAGGAGGACACAGGATCGTTAGATCTGGTCTGGAGAAGGATCGAGATTCGGGGTTTTGAGGATTGGAGTGTTGGGTTTACATTGCACCCACACCCACGAAATCGTGAAATGTGAAATAACCTTTGGGGTGTAGGCCATGTTCATAGCATCATGGTCGCATGAAGGAAGGGTCACATGCTGGAGATAGGAGGGGATCTAGCTGTGGAGCTAGGCCCCATTTCGGGCTTCGACATTTCAGAGGACAGGGAGCCGGGGAAAGCTTGCATGAAGAAAGCCCTGATATCGCAAAATGTGATTGCACCCTTGTTGGGTTAGGCATGTGGTCACAGCCCATGGTCACTTGGAGGGAGAGGCTAGTCAGAGTGGTTAGTGTCCGTCGTGAAGTTTTTCTCAGAAAGAGGAATGGTACCAAAGGATTGAGCATGTGTGCAATCTTTTATCAAGGCCTATGTCGAGGAATTAAAGGGACTTGTGGATTGTTCGAGAGTTTCTAGCAGGGGACCAGAGAACCATTTTGTCTCAGGAAAGAGAATGATCCAAAGACTGGGAGTTCCTAGACCCTGCTGAGGTAGGGGGTCTGCAGCAGATATTCATCAAGGGACCAGAAGTCGAACTCATAACAGAAGAACAATAGCAGAATAGATAGACAGTCAAGGAACTGTTTTCTTGTTACCATGTGCAAGAGGAAGCACCGGATGAAGACAATCTGTGCGATATTCAGATCGAAGAAGAAGAAGGTGAAAGAGAAGTGGAGGGACCACCTATAGAATCAGAAGTTATTGCCGCATCGATCAAGGTAAATAAATTCAATATTGGGACAGTGGAGCATCCCAAAATGGCCAACATTAGAGATTACTGGGATGAGAAAACAGTGGAAAGAATAACAGAGTTATTGCGCGAGTACAACGACTTGTTTACCACAACATTTACAGATATGAATAACATAGTCGGAGATATAGGAGAAATGAAGATACCACTCAGACCTGAAGAAAGACCGATTAGATAGCGACCATACAGATTGGACCCAGTATATAAGTAGAAAGTCAAAGCTAAGATTGACAAGATGCTTGAAGCCAAAATCATAGAACCGATCAAAGAATCAGAATGGATAAGCCAGATGGTCGTGCAGGACAAGAAACAAGGAGGGATCATGATATGTGTCGACTTGAGGAAGTTGAACGATGCATGCCTACATGACCCATTCCTTACACCTTTCACGGATGAAGTATTAGAGAACGTAGGAGGACATGAAGCTTACTCATTCACTGATGGATTCTCAGGCTACCATCAGATCAAGATAGCATTGGAAGACAGATACAAGACCACCTTTGCAATAGAATGGGGATCCTACCAATACACAGTCATGGCATTCGGATTGAAGAATGCACCAGCAATATTTTCTAGAGTAGTCATCGTTGCGTTTAAGGAATTCATCCACCAGTTTCTCGAAGTATACCTAGACGATTGGACAATCTACAGTTTGTTGAAAGACCATGTAGAAGTATTACGCTTGATGTTAGAAACATGCATACAGTGCCAAATATCACTGAACATAAAGAAATGCCTATTTGGAACACCATTTGGGATACTATTGGGCCATATCATATGCAAACAAGGTTTGTTAGTAGATCCTACAAAGATTGCAGTAATTGTTAACTTACCACCACCAAAAACAGTCTGTCAACTAAGGGTGACGTTGGGACATACAGGATACTACAGGAATTTTATCAAAGGGTACGCACAGAATACTACACCAATGGAATATCTGTTAAGAAACGATACAAAGTTTTAGTGGAACGACAAGTTCCAACATCATTTGGATACCCTGAAGAAAAATATGGTCACCGCACCAATATTAGTATTTATAGACTGGGAGAAGACATTCCACGTGCATGTAGATGCATTAGCCATAGAACTTGGAGTTATCTTGGCGTTGCTAGGAGTGGGAGACTTGGATCACCCGATATCATTTGCAAGAAGAAAGTTATCAAAATTGGAGCAAAACTATAACACTACAAAAAGGTAAGGCCTAGCTATGGTACGCACTACAAAAGTTCAGACATTATCTATTGGGAAAACACTTTAAGATGTTTATAGATCACTCAACCCTGACATACCTCGTCAACAAGATAGTGTTGAGGGGGAGAATATGTCACTGGTTATTGTTATTTCAAGAATTTGAATTTGAAGTAATAGTCAATCCAGGAAAATTGAATGCAGGACCTGACCACCTATCAAGAGTCACAAATGGAGAAGAACCTATGAATTTAGAAGACAAATTTTCATATGCATAGTTATTCTCAGTTCAAATCATTGATGAATACTTCACGGATATCATCCAGTACTTGAGCACAGGTACTGCGCCCCAAGAATATAACACTGTGCAGAAGAAAAACCTGGTAGTTCGGGTTGCAGACTATCAACTGATTGAAGGACACTTATACAAAATGGGTGCATATAGCATCTTACAATGGTACATGTTAGAACAAGAAATAACGAGAGTGCTAACAGAATCCCATGAGGGAATAGCAAGAGGACATTATGCAAGCAAAGATACCGTGCAAAAGGTATTGCGCGCAAGACTATGGTGGTTGACGATTCATAGAGACTCGAAGGAGTATTGTCAAAGATGTGATGTCTATCAAAGGGTAGGTAAACCCAATAGAAGGGATGAGATGCCCTTACGACCACAAGTAAAATTGCAGGCATTCATTAAGTGGGCAATAGACTTTGTGGGACCAATCAACCCACCAACAAGAAGAATTAGAGCTAGGTACATTATCACCATGACAGAGTACCTAACAAGATGGGCAGAAGTCGCACCAGTGAAAGATTGCAGTGCAAAAACAGCAGCACACTTCTTATTTGAACAAGTGATCACTAGATTTGGATGCCCAATAGTTTTGATGAGCGACCAAGGCACGCACTTCATAAACAACACCATCAACACTATGACTGAGAGTTTGAAGTCCATCATCAGAAGAGCACACCATATCACCCACGGGCGAATGCCATAGTGGAATCCTTTAAAAAAATCCTGGAGAACGCGCTGACAAAGATCTGTAACGTCAATAGGGATGATTGGGACCTTAAAGTACCAGCAGTATTATGGGCCTACAGGACTACGTGCAAAAATTTGACAAGGCACACACCATTTAAACTGGTCTATGGCCAAGAAGCAGTGGTGCCATTAGAATTTTTAGTACCAATCTTGCGCGTAGTAGAAATTACACATATGACAGAATGAGGCGCAGTACAGAAGAGACTGAATCAGTTAATGACTATGGAAGAAGATTGGATCTTGGAAGGGTTCCACCAACAAGTTCGGAAAGTGAGGGACAAAGCTTGGCATGATAGGCACATCAAGAAGAAAACTTTCAAGGAAGGAGATTTAGTATTGATGTATGACAACAAATCGTTTCAACACCCAGGAAATCTCAGAATGCATTGGCTAGGACCATACGAGGTAAAATTTGTCACAGATGGAGGAGTTGTATAGTTGAGAGACTTATCAGGCGCAAAAATTAGAGGGATAATCAATGGGAGCCGACTAAAGCTATACAAGGACAGTCAACTATCCACTGCGCAGTTAAAAAAAAAACACAGAGTTTTAAACAGTACCAACAGAGGTGCAGTGCACCGAAAGAAGAAAGGGCACACATACTTAGGAACACAAACTCGGCAAGGAGAAGAAAAATGGCCAGGTCACGATGGAAACAAGCAGGAAAAGAAAAAATGACAAAAGCAATACGAAAAGATAGAGTCAGACAGAATTAAAGGACGGAAAGGACCGATGGGACACCAAATTAATCGCACCAACTGGAGATGGCGAGGCGGAGTAATGGCAAGTACGAAACAATCAGAGGTGCATTGAACCCGTAATTAAGGAAGCATCCTTGACAAGATTCATGGGGAGCCCATACAACACATAGAGGCAGGAACAAAGAGTCCATTTGCGAAAGGAGAGAAGACAAAGAGAGATAGAGGTTAAGGAGCATAGAGTTGAGTTCATAGAAGTCACAGAGACCATTCAAATTCAGAAAACATTCGACATTCACCACCATGGCACCACCAAAGAAAGCAGAAGTGAACCAGACTGCCAGGAAAACCAGAGTTAAAACTAGGTCATGAGTATAGTTGGAAAAAAGTGAACAACAGCCATCGGAGATCGTCAATATCGAAGAAATCCCATCTCCATACACAGCACTGGTAAACCCTACGCCTATAGTGGAAGAAACCTAGCAGACAACACTGAAGAGAATGAATATAGATATACCAACAGAAGTACAGGAACTGCAAAACCAGGACGCCGAAACCCTGAAGGAGGCGCAGCCAGAGAACACTGAAGCAACCCCGAGATTCAATGGAATGACACCAAATATGGAAGCAATAGTTGAACCAGATGAGTCTAAAACCATTATCTCAGACCACCCACCAGAAGGAACAGTAGAGGACGTCACAGGATGGCCAGAATGATACTCTGAAACACAACTGGGAGTTGTTGGAACTTTGAGCCAGCCACCACCGCAGAAGAAAGACAAGTAGTAGGTATCTAGGTCACCTCGCAAGAAACAAATCACAGCAATCGTCCTACCACATATACCAAATGGGTTGCGAGTGGAATCAGACTTGTTGGTTCATACTGGCAAGCTAAAATACTCAGACCATGATGTAGCAGACACAAACAATTTTCTGTAATTTGCAAAGAGAGTGTACATGGAGACGATGGACACAAATTCAGTTGGGGAACTGATTTAACAGCCACTCCTTTGGGAAACAGGGTTGGAGAAAACGGGAATCTTAGGTCTGTTGTATCTACCACATTTTGGCCGAGGTCAGTACGCAAGAGCATGTGTCAAACAATTGTTAGCAGTCACACATGGTGGAGACATCTAGTTGGACAATCTCGTCTCGATAGACGTAGAACTTATTGCAAACATAATAGGATTTTCATCCCGGGGCATGGATCCAGCGCAATTTCTGGATGACAAAGCCAGGGAGAAAGCATTAGTGGAAGAGATGAAGAAGAAGTATGGTACCGACAGGGGAACATGAGGAATCGTTATCAAGAGGATCAATGATGTCACAACAAAGATGGGTGCAAAAATATTAGCCTATAAGCTGCTGAGAAAATTCCGCATAGAGGAAGTTCCAGCTAGGGTTGTCGTGGTTGTATCTCAATGCACCGAGGGCACCACAGTGATATAGGCACCGTATCTCTTGAACTTGTTCCTGGATGACTGCAAGGATGCGCAGGATCTAGGAACAGAGTTTCACTATTCATGGCTAATCATGTTAATATCCTTTATGGGATGGAGAGAACCAAGGTATGTAACTTTTTGTACCAAACCCAAGCCAAACCAGGGAGCAAGATACTTATTGTTGAAAGCCACGTCGGATGCTCGACACAAAAGAATGAATGGGTCCATATTTGAAGGATACCTACGCAACTTCCAGGAAGCCATATCCAACATGTGGAGGATCACACCATAGGCTGTCGTGCAATATCAGGACATCACCAACTTCAAGGCCACATGTCACACAATGTGGATATAGGCGTGAAAGTATCTTGATAAACAATGGCTACACATGTGTTATTGTATCACAAAGGGTGACATCAACATGGTGATCAAATATTGGGAGGACGAGTGGAAGATTCAAGTCCTTACCCAAGAATTGTCGGAAAGGATAGTGGAAGAAGAGCCAGGGCAGGGAGAAACACAACCTTAAGAAATCCAAGTGCCCAAGAAAGAGAGGACGGGCCAGACAAAGACAAACTAGAAAAAATGAAGGGTCAACTAAGATAGGGACTCAGAAGGGGAAAAAGAACACCACGCTATCAGCTCAAGTACAACAAAAACAGGTTGAGGCAGCGCAAGGGACCGCGCCAAATCCCAACTCACAGAAACCAGGGGGAGCAAGAGGCCAGCCCCACAGACAGGAGGTGCACGCAAGAAATCTAAGGAACAAAGAACACTTCCAGAGTATACGATCATGTATGACGAAGGGGAAATGATATCTCGAATGGTCTAGGATTGTCTAGCTGAGGATTTTGACAATGTTTCACACCACAGGAGCAGGATCCAAGAGGAGCTAGCAGACATGTGACAGTTCCTCAATAAAATTGGGGAATTACACATAGAAAGTAACAGCAAGGGAACAGATCCATCGGCACCACAGACAGAGGAAAGATTGGAAGAAGGAGAGTGAGATCCATTCCATACCATACTGCAACCAAACGCAACATTCCACATCACACCCAGCATGTTGCGCATGGATGAGATCATGGGGTAGACACCTATGAAGGAATTAAGCTAGATCCAATTGGTATTGACGCATATGCCATCCAAGGCACTACACAAGTTGCAGGTTAGCGTAAACCATGAGGTACAGTCTCACACATGAAAAGACTTATCTGAATTGCAGCAGGCGACAGAGAAGTGGGACACAGTGGAAATAATGTATGATCAGGCTAATTTGGAGACCCAAGAAGAGAGGGAGCGCGTGAACGGATTGGAGCAGAAAGTGGCACGAACATATGAGAGGATTCCAAATACCGCACATGCAGAAGAAATCACAGCAGAAGAAAAGATTGATCACATTGCATAGGCAATCGATCAATATCAGAAGGAGATCGAGAATCTTTGAGAGTAGCTCACACCCACTACTCACCAGAAGTGAAGGAGCAAAGGAAGCACAAAGCAGTAGAACAACTGCAGGAGATAGAGTGACAGGTTAGCACAGCAGTTGACTTGTTCGAAAATGCAGCACAACTTTGGACAAAGTTTGAGGATGATCAGAATATCCAGAAGCGGGACAAGGAGGAGGAAAGGATAAGCACAACTATCCAGGACCTCAAGTAGAGGTAGAAGAAAATGTCCATCACGGAGCGCATCAAAGGGACATAGGACATGAAGAAATTTCAAGCAAAACTGTCCATTATGAAAATAGAGAAGAAGGAGTGTCAGGATCAAATGGAACCATTCCAAGAGCAGGAAGTAGAAGTCATGGCACAAGCAGAGGAAGCCAAGACATAGATAGGATAGACCTAGGCAGAGTGCACAGAATTGATCAAGGACAAAATTACAATCCAGGTAGTGAACACACTCAAGGAGAAGACTGCGAAGGCTCAGACACAGGCAGCAAAGCTCAAAGAGAAGTTCTGGGTAGCCACTAAGAGATTGAAGAATTGTGTTAGGTGGCTCGAGACGCGCCACATGTTAGTGTTGGGGGACTGTTGGAAGCAGGCCAGAGCAGAAAGGAAAGGCTATTTTGGGAAAGAAAGCATGCAAGAGGAAAGGGACAGCTAGAAGGAAGAACAACACATGCGCATGTAGGCAAGATCTAACAACGGTAGGGTTAGGGTTTTGGTAATGTATTGTAATGGATGAAGAGATAGAAAACGTATAAATATTGATAATTAGGTATCATAGGGGGGTTCTGATTATTGTTGTTGTCGACTCGGAGTATTATCGAGTTTAGCTAGTTATCGATGAGTTGTTGCGATATGTAATATTTTGTTGTATGATCTATTTTGCGTAATTTGTTGAGCTAGAGAAGACAAAGGAGAGTAGATATTGAGGGTTAGATCATAGGCTGAGGAGCCTGGTGTGATCTAGTCTGCCTCATATATATCTTACTCAATTGTGAAGGATTGTAACGTGCATGGCACTATAGATGCGGAAATACTATAATAAAAGAGCCGAGATCCAAATCTTTGTGGATGTAGCCCAGGAGGGGGTGAACCACAGTAACATCTATGTTATGTGATGAATGCATGCATATATTTATCATATTTTCAGTAGTTATTGTTAAGTTAATGAATGAGTTGCTATATTTCCTGTGTATTCGTCAATGACAGTATATTGCATTTACAAGTTATAATAATGGTTCAATCTATAGTTATCATATCCCACACTCAATCTTAGGTTGTAAACACCTGATTATTACAGCCACCCATTAAAGCTATCTTGGGTGAGACTGCGCAGTGCTTTCTGGGCGTTGTGTTGCCTTCTGGTTTACCAGGAGGGTCGATAGTTTTAGAGCCTTTGTTGGAAACCTGAACAGACATGGATCTTGGGTCAATAAACTCAGAAAGAATAGAAGAGTAAGTAAGATAGTTAACCAACAACCATTGATAAATCATTCTCAGAAAAAAGCATTAGACATGCCCTCTGTGCAAAAATCCAAGCACTCAAAAGCAACGATAAGGTAGTCCAATGTGTCAGATTGTTTCAACTTTGTCAGATGGCCTAAATGGTGGGTGTCAGTGTCAAAGAATTCATAAATCTCTGTAACAAAGTGTGTCCAAAACACATATCCTTGGCGGGTATTTTTTCTCTGTTGCAACCATTGCCAATGTTCTTGCTCTAGATGGAGAACACCATACCGGAGTTTGGCCAACTCACCAGTAATGTTGTACAAAGAGAAATAGTGTTCCATTTGAGTTACCTAGCCAGGGGATCTGAGCCATCAAATTTGTTCACATCCACTATAGGAAGGTGTAGGTCACGTTGAAAGTGATGGGACTGAAAATTATGGGAATTGGAGGAAGTCTCACCTTTGGGGGGGAATATTGGTTAGATGAGGTAAGGTCTCCAGTAATATTTATCTTGGCACAGATCTGGGCAGTGAAGGGTTCAAGATGGGTAGAGAGGTCCTGCTTTAGGGTTTCCATTTTTGTGTCTATCGTGGAATACATTTTGGTATTGACAGTGGTAATATTGGCACTTAGTTTCCGCACTTCCTTATAGGTCTCTAATAAATCAAATGACAAGGTATTGAGGCGGGCTTCAAGGTCTTGGCTATGGATGTGGGCCATGATGAAAGGGGGAACCGGAAAGGGGCGAGTGGGACCAAAAAAAAAAAGAGGTTATGGGTGAAGGGTATCATGTTGATGAGGGTGAAGAGGGGAATACAATGGAGTAGGTTCCAAATAAGGGGGTCGAGACCACAGAGAGAAACAAAAGTTGAAAAATGATAGGTATTATTGCGATTAGACTAAAAAGAGGAGTCCAATGGGATAGGTCTCAAATATGGTTACGAGAAGGCCCTTTACTCTTTTTTTTATACTTCTATAGAGTTATACTCCAAATTGAATAATACTGCAGTGGAGAAATGCCCAAATTCTTAACAGGAAGAAATATGTAGTAATTTCACAACCAGAATGCAAACGATAAAGTTGCATGAAAATAGATCTTATTTTTTATTGTTCTATTTTGTTTCTGTCCCAAGGGTTACGGTTTTTAGGGTGCCTACAAATAAAGGTTTTCCCTGTGCTATATCTCTTTGGTATATGTGTGGGGTCGAATAGTGTTACTTGGCCCAATATCTCAGGGAACCAACTAAGGAGGTTAAATTGTACCCTTATTCATACTCTCTGATTACCAAGGTACTAGAGAGTATCTTCCCAAGTGATTTTCTCGGTGGCACTGTAGTAGTCAGGCAGTCGATTGGTTTATCTATGGAGAGATTTAGGATATCTAGGCTAATCTGTATACAAGTGTTGTCTGATGCGCTACCACTCGAAGGGATACCAACAGGGGTTACAAGAGTGACCAACAATGTGCGTTTAAGTACCACTTGTAGTTCTTGCATGTATGTTCCCCGACCGTGGATTTATGCGTTGAACGACATATCACTGTAGCTTTAAGACGTCAGAATATGTCTCTACCTTGAAAAAAAATACCCACAATTTCTACTAAGGAAAGTGCTTTGATACCACTTGTTAGGTACCATATCTATTACAATAGTAGAAAAGAGAAATATTGTAGAGAATAACAACGAAATAGCAGCAAATAACGGAAATACTATAGAGAATAACAATGGAACAATGAATTATATGGAACCACAACACCAAAATAATACCTTTCTTGATAGGAAAAAATGTTTACTTGCCTCTTCGAGGGGGAAACCTCCAGCAGTTCAAAGCTCTATTACAATAATTCTCTAGACAAAACTTATCATGCCCTCAACTCGTATTTATACTAAATCTATTTACTACGAGAACAATCTAGAGGAATATTTTCTAGAAGCAGAAGCTTCTATTAAGTCTTCTTACCTTTGACTTATTCTTCCTTATTACTAGGCCTTATTAATATTGGCTTTTATTACATGGAAAATATATTATTCTACCTAAATGAGGGGTCAGAGAGATTAGGTCCTTAACATATGTTGCAACATATGATGAAAAATCACAACAACATTGGAAGAAAGAAGAATTGGTGGAAGAAAATAATCTTGAGAACAATGATGGGAAAGATTTTAATTTCATGAAGGAAGAATGCATTCAAGACATTGCCAATGAATCAAGAATCTCATATGGGGATAAGGAGAAAGATGAAAGTATTCTCAGATTGGAAATTCCTCATCCAATCGAAGACAACAACATTCTTGAGCAACCAAGAATTGATTTCATTGAATCATGGTTCCAAAACATTGTTGGCCAAGCAATGCAATCATATTTTGGTCACATCTAGCTCAGTTTTACCTTAGCATTTTTTAGCATACTCTTGATGCCTTGATAACAACCTCGATATGTTCCCCAATTCTAGATCTCATTCCACAAGATCAGTTGGATGCTTGAATGGCTCCATTGGAAATTTGACTACACTTGAAAAGTGTCCCTTTCCTCCAAGTAGGATAGGATAGGTAGATATTCTTTCTACATAAGTTTGTTGCTTCAATCCAATTTTTGCATAACAAAGTAGTTTCTAAGTGGAGGTGATATTTCAAGATAACTCCATGGAGTAATTACAAGAATCCATTGTGAAGATGAATCTATAGCCCAATGGAGAAGGTATTTGGTCTTTAGATTATGGTATTCTCATCAACCTACAAGGGGTCATTGTCCCGTAGATGGAACCAATTGCTGATCAAAAAATTGGTCACCTTGATTTCCTGCTCTTGGAATAATAGAGAAAAAAATTATCAGAAGAAAGAACTTTTAAACAATCATAATTTCATGGCATATCCCTCTGTCTCAGTGTCGTCACACATTTTTTGGATTCAAAATACGAGTCTGTATACCTAAGCTATCTAGTATTTTGTCTAACCACCCAAACAGCGCTTCTTCCATGAGCAACAAAACTATTTTTTCTTGAAACCATAATCATTGTCTTGGAACCACATTATTTTCTTGGAATTCTTGGAACCATGCTCAATTCTTAGAACCATGTTTTGTTTTATTGAGTCCACACTATTTTGTCCTATTTTCCATACTTCAACATTTTTCTCCCATTTTCCATACTTAAAACTTTTTTTTTATCTCTTTTCTTACTCTCTTCTCTTATACAACTTAAACTAAAACTTAATCTATTTCTTATTTTCCTCTCCTAATCTTACTCTTTTAATCTCTTACATAACTTAGACTTAATATATTTCTTATATTCTTCTCCACTCTATACTCGTCGAGCACACTTTCTCATACTTAGAATCATTTTACTCATCCCATGCCCCTTTTCCTCACTACACTCCCTCTCGTTTTTTGTTATACTTATAATTTTTCATACTTCACTTATCTCCTACTCATCTCTCCACTCCACCTCTCACACATTCGACTGTTCCACTACACTCGGCCATTTTCTTATATTTCATCACTTCCACGATATTCACCGTGGGTTCACCCTCCTTATCTCTCCTCCCCCTCACCTCCGCATATTCACCCTCACCTCTAATTCACACCCTGTTATGATTGAGTGCGGGATATGAGAACTATAGATTGAACCATTATTATTACTTGTAAACGCAATATACTGTCATTGACGAATACGCAGGAACTATAGAAACTCATTCATTAACTTAATAATAACTACTGAAAATATGATAAATATATGCATGCATTCATCACATAACACAGATGTTATTGTGGTTCACCCCCTCTTGGGCTACGTCCACAAAGATTTGGCTCTCATCTCTTTTACTATAGTATTTTTGCATCTACAGCGTCGTGCGCGTTACAATCATTCACAATTGAGTAAGATCTATATGAGGCAGACTAGATCACACTAGGCTCCTCAGCCTACAATCTAACTTTCAAGATCTACTCTCCTTCGTCTTCTCTATCTCAACAAATTACACAAAATAGATCATACAACAAAATATTACATATCGCAACAACTCATCGATAACTAGATAAACTCGATAATACTCTGAGTCGACAACAACAATAATCAAAACCCCCCTATGATACCTAATTATTGATATTTATACATTTTCTGGCTCTTCAACCATTACAATACATTACCAAAACCTTAACCCTACCGTTGTTAGATCTTTCCTGCATGCGTGTGTGTTGTTCTTCCTTCCAGCTGTCGCTTTTCTCTTGCATGCTTTCTTTCCCAAAATTGCCTTTCCTTTCCGCTCTGGCCTGCTTCCAACGGGCCCCCAACACTAACATGTGGCGCATCCTGAGCCACCTAACACAATTCTTCAATCTTCTGGTGGCTTCCTGGAACTTCTCTTTGAGCTCTGCTGCCTGTGTCTGAGCCTTCGCAGTCTTCTCCTTGAGTGTGTTCACTACCTGGATTGCAATTTCATCCTTGATCAATTATGCACACTCTGCCTGGGTCTGTGCTATATATGTCTTGGCTTCCTCTGCTTGTGCCAGGACTTCTGCTTCCCACTCTTGGAATGGTTCCATTTGAGCCCGACGCTCCTTCTTCTCTGTTTTCACAATGGCCAGTTCTGCTTACAATTTCTTCATGCACTGTGTCCCTTTGATGCGCTCCGTGATGGACATTTTCTTTTGCCTCTACTTGAGGTCCTGGATAGTTGTGCTTATCCTTTCCTCCTCCTTGTCCCACTTCTAGATATTCTGATCATCCTCCAACTTTGTCCAAAGTTGTGCTGCATTTTCTAACAAGTCAGCTGCTGTGCTAACCTATTGCTCTATCTCCTATAGTTGTTATACTGCTTTGTGCTTCCTTTGCTCCTTCACTTCTGGTGGAGTAGTGGGTGTGAGCTACTCTCGGAGATTCTTGATCTCCTTTTGATATTGATCAATTGCCTATGCAATCTGATCAATCTTTTCTTTTGTTGTGATTTCTTCCGCATGTGAAGTATTTGGAATCCTCTCGTATGTTCCTGCCACTTTCTGCTCCAATCCATTCACGCCCTCCCTCTCTTCTTGGGTCTCCAACTTAGCATGCTCATATATTATCTCCAACGTGTCCTGCTTCTCTGTCGCCTACTGCAATTCGTCTAAGTCTTTGCGTGTGCGAGACTGTACCTCGTGGTTTATGCTAACCTACAACTTGTGTAGTGCCTTGGATGGCATATGCGTCAATACCAATTGGATCTGGCTTAATTCCTTCAAAGGTGTCTTCCCCATGATCTCATCCATGCGTAGCATACTGGGTGTGATGTGGAATGTTATGTTTGGTTGCAGTATGGTATGGAATGGATCTCGCTCTCCTTCTTCCAATCTTTCCTCTGTCTGCGATGTCGATGGCTCTATTCCCCTGTTGTTACTTTCTATGTGTAATTCCCCAATTTTCTTGAGGAACTGTCGCATGTCTACTAGCTCCTCTTGGATCCTGCCCGTGTGGTGCGCAACATTGTCAAAATCCTCAGCTAGACAATCCTGGACCATTCGGGATATCATTTCCCCATCGCCATCCATGATCGTATACTCTGGAAGTGTTCTTTGTTCCATAGATTTCTTGCGCACGCCTCCTTTCTGTGTGGTTGGCCTCTTGTTCCCCCTGGTTTCTATGAGTTGGGATTTGGCGCGGTCCCTTGTGCTGCCTCAGCCTATTTTTGTTGTACTTGAGCCGACTGTGTGGTGTTCTTTTTCCCCTTCTGAGTCCCTGTCTTAGCTGACCCTTCGTTTTTTCTAGTTTTTCTTTGTCTGGCCCATCCTTTGTTTCTTGGGCACTTGGATTTCTTAAGGCTATGTTTCTCCCTACCCTAGTTGTTCTTCCGTTGTCCTTTCCAACAATTCTTGGGTAAGGACTTGAATCTTCCACTCGTCCTCCCAATCTTTGATCACCATGTCAATGTCACCCTCTGTGATACAAGAGCACATCTGTAGCCATTGTTTATCAAGATCCTTTCATGCCTATATCCACATTGTGTGGTGTGTGGCCTTAAAGTTGGTGATGTCTTGATATCGCACGACAGCCTATGGTGTGATCCTCCACATGTTGGAGATGGGTTCCTGTAGGTTGCGTAGGTATCCTTCAAATATGGACCCATTCATTCTTTTGTGTCGAGCATCCGACGTGGCTTTCAACAATAAGTATCTCGCTCCCTAGTTCGACTTGGGTCTGGTACAAAAAGTTACATACCTTGGTTCTCTCCATCCCATAAAGAATATTAACATGATTAGCCATGAATAGTGAAACTCTGTTCCTAGATCCTGCACATCCTTCCAGTCATCCTGGAACAAGTTCAAGAGATATGGTTCCCATATCATTGTGGTGCCCTCGGTGCATTGAGATACAACTGTGACAACCCCAGCTGGAACTTCCTCTATGTGGAATTTTCTCAGCAGCTTACAGGCTAATATTTTTGTGCCCATCTGTGTTGTGACATCATTGATCCTCTTGATAATGATTTCTCATGTTTCCCTGTCAATACCATACTTCTTCTTCATCTCTTCTGCTAATGCTTTCTCCCTGGCTTTGTCATCTAAAAATTGCACTGGATCCATGCCCTGTGATGAAAATCCTGTTATGTTTGCAATAAGTTCTACGTCTATCGAGACGTAATTTTCCAACTAGATGTCTCCACCATGTGTGACTGCTAACAACTGTTTGACACATGGTCCTACGTACTGACCTCGACCAAAATGTGGTAGATACAACAGACCTAAGATTCTTGTTTTCTCCAACCCTGTTGCCCAACGGAGTGGCTAATCAATCAGTTCCCCAACCGAATTTGTGTCCATCGTCTCCATGTACACTCTCTTTGCAAATTACAGAAACTTGTCTGTGTCTACTACATCATGTTCTGAGTATTTTAGCTTGTCAATATGACCCAACAAGTCTGATTCCACTCATAGTCCATCTGGTATATGTGGTAGGATGATTGTTGTGATTGGTTTCTTGCGAGGTGACCTAGATACATGCTGCTTGTCTTTCTTTGGCGGTGGTGGTTGGCTCGAAGTTCCAGCAACTCCCAGTTGTGTTTCGGAGTACCATTCTAGCCAACCTGTGGTGTCCTCTACTGTTCCTTCTGGTGGGTGGTCTGAGATAGTGGTTTTAGACTTGTCTGGCTCAACTGTTGCTTCCATATTTGGCATCGTTCCATTGAATCTCGAGGTTGCTTCGGTGTTCTCTGGTTGTGCCTCCTTCAGGGTTGCGACATCTTGGTTCTGCGGTTCCTGTACTTCTGTTGATATATCTATATTTGTGCTCTTCGGTGTTGGCTGTTGGGTTTCTTCCACTATAGGTGTAGGGTTTACCGGTGTTGTGTCTGGAGATGGGCTTTCATCGATATTGACGATCTCCAACGGTTGTTGTTCACTTTTTTCCAACTGTACTCGTGACCTGGTTTTAACTCTGGTTTTCCTGACAGTCTGTCTCACTTCTACTTGCTTTGGTGGTTCCATGGTGCTGAATGTCGAACATTTTCCGAATTCGAATGGTCTCTGTGACTTCTATGAACTCAACTATGTGCTCCTTAACCTCCCCATGCAAAAGATCGAATTAGGATGGGCAGACTCCTTTACAATGTGATAGTTCTGCTCAGTGCTTAGAAAATCCTATCGTCTCAAGTCCTCAACGATTACTAACTCGATAATGAAGAATCAGGCGACAATAATTACAAGCTAGCACAAGAGATAAGTCTTCCATAAAATATGCTTTGAGGACAAAGAATTTTTAAGGGGAAGGCAATGTTATGAACATAAATATATCTATAAATAGATATTCATAACATAATAACTAATTAATAAATAATAATTATTAATAATGAAAGGGCATGTCTCTAAGGACATGACTATTGGTTAAGGGCACCCCTGCGTGAGTATATAAACGAGCCCTGATTCTCAATTGTAATCATCTTACTATTTATTCTTATTACATATATAATTGTCCATATGGATTTTATTACTATATTCCAGATATTTAGGATTATTTGTGCGTGATGAACTGTGTTCGTCTCATTTGGTATCAGAGCTTCGTTTTTCTGATCCTGACCTTTGGCCAGTCTCTTTATCAGATCTTGTCTGATCTGGATTTTAGCCAAACCCATCGTTTCAGAGTTTCTCTGAGAAAATAGGTCTTTGACCATTTAAAAAAATCAATTATGTTCCAAGAAAAATAAAAATAAAAAAATTGAGGAAAAATATCCCCAAAAAAATTTGAAGAAAAATAATAAGAATTTTTTTTTTTAAAGTGGAGGAATCGTACACCAGTCGCTAGAAGTCATTGTCCGAACGAATATTGTAGAAAATTGCTTACTGTACCATTCTGTACAGTCACATCTACAAGTTGAAGGAACCAGAAAATTATGAAAGATATTTA
>JZKD02S1674172.1:559059-584958 GCA_000966675.3 Picea glauca
TCTAGAAAATGGAATCCATATTGCCTATCCATAATCATAAGCACACTTACAGTTGGAGAAAAGTCTTCAAGGAAACTATTAATTTTGAATGAGAAAATCATAGACATTATTATAAGAGTTGTTGAAGACAACATTGAAAATTTAGGATAAAAGATTGAAAATGATCATAAAAAAAATTAAAACTGGAAATGTATAGAGTGAATTGAAATTTGCAATGAAGCTACCCCGCAACAAGGTAGAGGAAAATATTTTGGATCAAGCCATCCAATACATATTAATACTTAATAAATCTCTCATATTAAATACAAAATGATGTAGTATTCACCATAATAAATATTAAAAGATGCGATATTCACAACAATAGATATTCAATGGCCTTTGTAAATCCAATTTTCCAGACCAATTTTTACATGATATAACTAATGAGGAGGGAGGGGAACTTCACTAATCTACACCTTAATCTCGTCGATGGTGAAATCTACAACTGCTCTCAAATTTTCACCTCCCCGCGTTCAAATTGCAGGGAAAACACACGGTTTTTGGTTTAAGATTGCGATCACAAAAGATTGACGATCCTAAGAAAATATGAAATAAAACAATTTGGGATTTGAGTTCTAACAAAATGTGCATTTTATATTTTAGTGTTTTATTGCCTGCATTAATTTCATACATTGGATAAAGGTTACATGAAAAATATTTTTTTACTATTTTAAAACGATTAATTATATAGAATTGTATGGAAATCGTTACACTTGGTAAATGAAGTTAGTATTGAGATAACAAATAACTAATCAATTAGATGGTTTAAGATAGTGATCACATACTAAGTAAATATCTACTTAAACAATTTGAGATCTAAAATTTAATTTTTGATAATATATACATTCTATAATCCTTAGTAATTTCAATTTAAATTTGATTTCCTCATTCTCATAAAATAAGTTGTTTACTACATTGAATTCATTATATTGCACAGATTTTAGTGTTTGTAAAGTTGATAATTTTTTACTATGATGTTCATTGCATTGTTCTTAGTATAGTGCATTTATTTCAATGTTTGTATAATAGATAAATGTGAATATTATGCTCTATGCATTGATTTTAATTTTTTTTAAAGTGGACAAAGACTACATGAAAAAACATTTTATGTCTATTTTGAGATGATTGATTAGATAGAATTGTAGGGAAATTATTATACTTGGAAAAGAAATCTAATAGTGAGGTAGTCAATAACATATCAATTAGATTGTCTTAGGTTGTAATCACAGAAAAATTATTAAAAGAAAAGATCACTTGAGCTCCAAATCACAAGTTAATAGAATTGGAATCATGAAGTAAAAGGTCACATGATTCAAACATATTCAACGACAAAGGCTTTGATGGTAAGAATCCAAACTAAGAGATCATATAAGTTCCAGTTCTCTAGCTTTTGTTAGGCTTTTGTTAGGCTTGGATGCCTAAGAATTCATAGCAAAAGGTCACATGAACTTGAAATTCCAAGCTCATCAAGTCAAAACCCAAAGGTTGGGTAGTCTCTTGGAATCCCAAGTGCATTGATTTCATTATATTGCATAGATTTCAGTGTTCRTAATGTTCATAATTTTTTACTAAGTTGATTGATGTGTTGCTCTTAGTATAGTGCATTGATTTCAATGTTTGTACAGTGAATACATTTACATTTGATTTATTCTATTTTTTGCATTGATTTCAATGCTTATATAGTGGAGAAAGATTAYGCGAAAAGTATGTKTTTACTCTTTTGAAAAGATAGATTAGATATAATTGTACTGAAATATTACACMTATTATAGGAATTTAGTAGTGAGGTAGCTAATAACTAATCAATTACATAGTTTGAGATCATGATCACGRAAAAAAATTAAAGGCAAAGGTTCACATGAGCTCCAAATCACMAGTTGCAAGAATTAGAATCACAAAGAAAAAGGTTAAATGATTCTRACATCTTCAATTGTAAAGACCACAATGGCGTGAAACAAAACCAAGAGATCATACAAGTCCCRCTTCTCCAATTTTTGTTGGGCTTAGGTGCCTAAGAATCTACAACAAAAGGTCACATAAACTCGAAATTCTAAGATGATCATGTCAAAATCTCAAGGTTGGGGCAGTCTTCTGGAATTCCAAGTGCACTCTTGGGTGTTAGAGTTCTCATTAGTTGATAATATTTCCTCAATTTGTATGATTATTCTTTATGCTAACCACCTTTTGTTGGTTTCATGAATGGGGTCCTTCTTCATGAAGTCACAAGATTTGACGTTAGAGTAAGCAACTATTAATATTGGGAAGAAAGAGAGGCGTTGTATGACCTTTATTGCAACACTTCAAGTTAAAGGTTTGAATGGTCTTTGATTTCCACCTCCTTTCTCATATGATAGATTATAAATGATATTTAGTAAATTCAAAGGATCAAATTTATCTAAAACATGCATTCCCGAGCACACACACCACACACACACATGATCATCTAAAATTTTGATGTGGGTGCCCACAACTGGAACCATTCTAAGTCCACCTCAATTCCAGATTGATCAAGCACCAAGATAGATCAAATCCTTTGAGGTGGAAACCCTTCTTAGAGATAAATTCTTTTGATGCACAAACCTTTCTTCAAATTTAAAACTCTTAAAAGGGTTTGCACCTTAAGGAATTTGATCCCTTTTAACCTCTAATAAATCTAAAGTTAAAATGAATCTAAACTGATATAAGAAATTGAAAATCAAAATTTTCAATATTGTAAAAAAATTTCAAAAATTTAGATACAAAATTTTCATATGTTTTTTTATGAATTATAAATTTTGAAAATACCACATTGCAGTATCTTTTAAAAAAAAAGAAAATTACAAATAAAAAAATGATAATGATGATAATGTGTTAAGTTAAGATTATAAGTTTAATTTCTTAAGTTAAGCTTATAAGTTAACATATTAGTACAAACACATCCACATCATTTTTCATTCCATAAGAGTTCAAGAGGCTAAAATTGCATTGAAATATGCGTATTGTCATAACGTAGATAAAAACATATCAAAGATAACACATAACACAGTGTATGTGATAAAAGAAGGTCTCTGATCATCCGACAAACTGCCTAGCAATGCTTATTTGAATCTTGTGCAACTGCAATAAAATAAGTACTCTGATAGATAAACTGACAAACTGCCTAACAATGCTCCTTTGAATCTTGTGCAGCAACTGAGAAGACTATCTTGTTGAATTACTGATGCTTCTATTTTACCAAGAGAAAGGGTATAATATGTTGTTTCTTAAAGAATCAAGCCATTCCTAACAACTTCTTCACATCTTTCTGCAAACATGAAGTGGAAAATGTTAGCAACTCTTACTATAATATACTAAATTTCTTAATCAAACCCTTTCAATGTCAAGTTTGTATCCAAAGCAGCCTAAGCATATCTACATAGATGATATATGGAACTAAGAAAGAGGGTTTTGCCAAACACCTCAATACTCAATGGAGACGTAGTTGGTGCATATCGTTCAACAACATTTCCATCTTTGTCCACCAAAAACTTAGTGAAGTTCCACTTTATGTCTTCGCCGAAAATTCCACCCTTGCTTGACTTCAAGAACTTGTAGACAAGATCTGCATTGCTACCATTAACTTCGACCTACATCACAGAGCTGCCAATTTAGCACTGAGGATCTCAAGAAGCAACCAGATGGATTGGTTACTTTTAAATGAATCATCCTCTTGCATAACAAGAAGCAATCTGAGAAGGTATAAGAAACAGAAATAAGATGAAGACCTTGTCAAATATGGGAAACTCTGCTTTAAAACGAGTGCAGACCACTTCTGCAATCTGTGCATTATCACCTGGTTCCTGTCCACCAAACTGATTGCATGGAAAAGCCAGTATTTCTAATCCTGCAAAAAAAAGTTATTATGGGCATAAATTAATCAGTAATATACTAATGTAGTGTCAAGACAGGAAGGGGAGAAGGGGAACAGAATAAGAAGCTGGTTTAAAGTAATGCAAAGCTTTCTAACAGACTGAAATAAAAAAAACTGACCCAAGGATCCTATTCCCATACCATAAAGCTTTCAACTTCTTATTCAAGTTAAAAGGATCCTATTCAAGTTAAAAAGCTTTCAACTTTTTATACATGCTGAGTGATTTGCTAAAATTTATAGCTTCCCAATTAAGTGAATCTGGTCTAATGTACACCAAATATAAAGTGGACTTGTTTGTTCTTGTTAGGGCACTGATTCAAAGTTCACTCACTAACAAACTTATAACCAGATCTTTGAGTAACAGATATATATGGTTAACAATATGAGTTTAGATAATACCTTGATCCTTGTACCTGGTATAAATTTGTGATAAGGTGCTCTCTTTACAATGAGGAAATGATGTGTTGTGTCAGAAAACGTGCTCTCTTTGAAGGTGATAGTTGTAGTCTTCTAGAAAAGGGTTTCTAGATAACTTGGAAAGTTCCATGACATCACCATGTCTGTGAAAGAGTAGCTTGTACGATGAATGTATTGAGATTGTAGGTGGAGATGTTCTAGAATAGTTGAATCGGGTAAAGTGTTAATGTTTAAATGAATTAAAGAATTGAAACTTTAACAAATTACTATATATAGGTATTTTTATTTATTTATGAATATAGGATATGCAACTTGTGAATGAGTTTTAAGTTTATTAATTTAAATTTTTTTATCAAACTTTTAATTTTAGTGTAATATACAATATTTAATAGTATATTGTTATAAAAAGAATTGAAATTGAATGAAAGTTTTGAGCAATTTTTATAAAATAAATATTTTTTAAAGATAAATAATTGAAATTGAGTATAATTTTGAGAAAATATAATAGAATATAATATTTTGATATATTTTTATTTATGTTTATGGGTCAATAATTATAAAACTTTGCATTTGTAAAGTTGATTTCATTTATTTCAAGAATGTCTCACCTTGCAATACATTCATTTGTGATGGTGTTACACAATATCTTTAATATAATTGTGTTTTTTTGGTTTGCAAACTTAGCAAGCTATGTAAGTTACTTAATTTTTTATGCATAATTGAGTGCCTTTATGTTATAGCAAGATTTGCTTCACCATTGCTATCTTGCACAGAGGGTTTTTTTCCATTTCCCTTTGCAGACTTATCATCCCCTTTTAATGAATCCAGAGCTAAAAATATACATTTTTCCACATATACGCTCCCTATCTGCTATGCAAGATGCATATACGCTTGTTGATCCACTACAGCTTGCGTATATCGGGATTTGTGCTAGAAAATACAAAATGAGGTTGGGTTTCCATGTCACAACAGGAGATCTCTGCCTTCCATATACTAGAAACGTTCCGACTCGACCCTTCAGTTGCATCCTGAAGGCTATAAGAGCTCAATTTCGACCTATGGAAAAGGAGAGAAAGCATTCAACTTTGAGAGCAAAGTTACTCTGGAGAAATTACTTCATATTGAGTCGGCAGCCCTCTGTCCCTCAAGTCTGAACACAGTGTTCAGCCCCCAAGCTCTTTCCCTATTGTTGAGAGGACCTCATTGCCTCTTTTCTATGAGCTTGCCTTTGGTGGAGGATTAAAGTGGTGGAGACCCGGTTGGAAGGAACTTGGTTTCTTGGTTTCAAACCGTGTCGACACGAAAGTCTACATCGTTGTCACTTCTGCTGATCAATTATTAATAGAAATACTTATTTCCCATCCTATTGATATCTTGCAAATATATGATTATTATCCATGGGCGTGTTTGTAATGTTTATTAATGGATTATGCTATCTAATGTGCTAACCCCTTTTATATGATCACTGTATACTTGCTCTGCTTGTTTGTTGAGAACTTCTTGCAAGTATAAAGCTTTGGGTCAAAGTGTTCAACGGTGGAACATCATCAAACATTGGATTAAGGTAGGCCTCTTTCTTATATTGCACATTAGTTTATATAGCATATGTTGGAATTGAGTTGATTTCAACAGTCATACCTGTCTATTGTGGTTTACCCTTGGCCATAGAGAGTTTTTCCCTTGTAACAGAAATGGCGACTCCACTGGGGACAGATCTTCCTTCTAAGGGTTGAAGTACTTTTTCTTCTTTCATTACTCTTTTTCCTTTGTGTTTCTTGTTGTATCACTGCTTGACATGTCCTGTTCACCGTGGGACTGAGTTTTCAGCCTTTTTCCCTTGCCTCGCCTTGTTTTGAAGCATACACTCCCTTTTTGCCTTGACAGTCGCGTATACACGCTTTTTGTCTCACTGCAAGAAGCGTATATACGATATGTTCTCCTGAACAGTCGCGTATACCACTTCCCCTTGCTTGTTTGCTTGGTTTAGTGACTGTTGGGTGGGATTTGAAGATTGTCGAGCCTTCTTAGGTCTCTGTAGTGTCTGTTGAGATTATCTGGGATGACAGGAAACCTGTTTAGAGTTGAATTTTTGGGCGGAGTCTTTCTCTTTGTTTTCCATTTTTTATTTGTCCTTGTTCTATGGGTTGTTTGCGTGGTTGCTTGGTATTTTGCTCGAGTTATTTCTTTTATACACAGTAGAATTTATATATCAGGTTGCTCATCAGTCCATGCATTTTATTTTTAGTATATTGAAAATACAAAAAAAATAGGCATTTTGCATTGGTTGGCATTTTTCGTCTTTGAATCTTTATCATTAGCTTAGCGCATTTAGTGAAATATTGCATTTTACTTCTAAATTGCAGAGTTGAAACTGAAGACTGCACTGTTCTTATTAGCATATCATTCATTAAAAAGTTAAATATAGAATTTGCATTATATCCATATTTATTTTCTTGCAGAGTCATAACATCACGAGTTTCACTTCCATACCTTTTTGAGTAACCACGGCCAATAAAATTTACGCTTTAAACTAAAATTGATTAGTCACGATTTTATTTTTAGGGTGCACAAACTAGCCTGGGATTTAGTGCCTTGGAATAGGATTTTGTGAGTAAACTTCTCCAAGGCAATTAAATCAACATATGTGTCTGAGACAGGGAGTTGAGAAGTCTATTGTATAATTGGTAATATCAAAAGGCTACGCTCACACCAGATTTAATCATGAGGTTGCGCGAAGTTAGTTGAAGGGATAACCCTTGGATACTCACTTAGCGTCAAAGATATTTCTATGGATTTATTTGTATTTGGGGATCTTTCTAGTACCCATACCTCTATGAGAGGCAGTGCGTTCAAGGTTTCGGGATTTGCTACCCCACCCATACGGTGATCCGAACTTACGACTGCTCGCTTGTGCATCGGTTATATAGTGGTTGATTAGTTGCTTGACTTAGGTATCTCATAGTTTACTTGCAGGGGTTATTTTGCTTGTATCCTAAGTCAGATAGGGGTCGGACAACACACAACCTTTATGGAGGATTACCTCTCCGGGGGGATCTAACTGACTGGTTGTTAAGCCCACAAGGGCCCCTATAACTGATTCTGTTACCTCCAAACTTTAGCAGGGAGTCTCAGGTCCCTCTTGGACGAGACATACCTTCTTTAGCGAGGGAGGCCACTCAGCCACTTTAGCCTGTTTGCATGCATATTAGCCGTTTGATATTTTAGTATGCTCGTTGATTACTAGTTTTCCTTAGGATTCTATACTGAGTCTTCATTATCATGGACAGTGGATTTCCTTTTTCTCCCTCATTTACTGCTACCCCCCCCCAATGATGTCCACTCATTTCATGGGGATGGATCCTTCCACTTTGCATAATGGTATGCAGAATTATGGTACTCAGTCAATGCCTTGGGTTTCTAATCATTTTTCTCGTGGTATATCTGATATGTCTTCCCACTTGCCATTCTTTGTCTCGCCTCCTTATGTGAATACAAGTTTTGGGTCTGGGGGCATGATGCCTCCTTCTTATCCTTCTTTGTTTGGTGGGAGTCATATTCTTTGAACACCTCTTACAGTAGGAGGTTGGAATCTTCCTTCCTACGAATCCACTATGCAAGAAGTAAGTGCCCAACTATGCAATCATTCTACTTGTTACACTCCGTCCACTTATCCTTCTTCCGCTATGTCGGTTCCTACGAACACTTTTCCCGTGGCAGACCTCCGTCTACCCTCTGGTGTTTCATCTGGGGGGGGATTATTTTTATAGTATGGGAAACCCCCCCTTACGAAGTTCCTTCGTCTGGGAGCAACATATATCCTCACATGAGTAACCCTTGTCATGTCATTTTCTCTTCGCAAGCGGCTTCCTCAGTGTCAATGCCCTTACAACCCTTTATGCATCAGTATGGAGGAGGATACTATCCTGCCGGACCGGGACAGGGTGTAAACCAGGATCCTTCCTGACTTGCAATTTCTCAGAACCAATATTTCCTTAGACCTTGGTCTCAAATGTCGTAATTCACCACCGCCAGAAGTCCAGTCACTGCATGTCATATTGGAATTATATCACCAACCTCTGCTAGTCATGTTGGATATTGGTCAACAACCTCTGCGAGTCATGTTGAATACCTGCAACCAACCACTGCAAGTCATGTTGGAGACACATGTCTAGTCACTGCTAGTCACACTGCACATTCATCACCAACCTCTGCTAGTCATGTTAGGGATTCATCACCAACCTCTGCTAGTCATGTTGGGGATTCATCACCAACCTCTGCTAGTCATGTTAGGAATTCATCACCAACCTCTGCTAGTCATGTTGGGTATTCATCACCAACCTCTGCTAGTCATGTTGGAGATTTTCTACTAGCCTTTGTAAGTCATGCTGGGAGCATGTCACCAGCCACTGCAAGTCATGATGGGGGCATTCATATGAATGAGAATCCTAGACTTCTTAGACATAAGCCTAGATTCCTTTGCATGACTTGTGAAGGAAGTCACCTTACTCGTTTGTGTCCTATTACTGTTGGGATACCAGAAGCGTGGATCTCACCTAAGGGCCCTTCGGCTTCTGAGGCATCTATGGTTTCATAACACTTCATTCCTTCTTTGGTTGATACAACAATCATGTCGATGCAATCTTCAGCCGACACCCCTTTTCCTATAGGGGTTGATGAATCCTTTGACCTTGTTGTCTCACATCCCATTCAACCTGTCGTCGTGTCGATGCAATCTTCGACTGACACCTCTCCTATGTTTGGGGGTGATGCATCTCTTGACCTTATTGTCTTGCATCTTGTTCAACCTGTGGTCGTGTCGATGCAATATTCGACCGAAAACTCTCCTATGTTTTGGGGTGATGCATCTCTTGACCTTCTTGTCTCGCATCTTGTTCAACCAACGGTCGTGTCGATGCAATATTTGACCGACAACACTCCTGTTTTTTGGGGTGATGCACCTCTTGACCTTGTTGTCTCGCATCCTATTCAACCAATGGTTGAGGAAGTGGTTGTATCGATGCAATATTCGATCAACCCCACTCTTCTCTTAGAGACTGACAAGTCTAAGGAAGCGGTCGTGCCAGTGCAATTTTTGGTCAATCCCGCTCTTTTGATTCTAGTTCTATACCTTCTATGCCATGTCCTTAGAATTTATATTACTTCACCTTCTGAACAAAAGAGAGTTTTACTCTTTCCAAGTTCTCTCCCTCCAAGTCTTGACGAGGTTCCCTTTGATTGGGATGGTCTTGTGGGGTATTCAATGCCTCCACCTATGTCTTTTCCAGTAAGAGACATTATCCGATATAACACAAAGACGATAACCTCCGTTATCACTTTGTCCTCCTCGACTTGGAGAGCTTTGGGTCTTCCCGAGCTTGTGTTGGTTCTTCATAAGATACCGAAATTCCACAAAAGGTCTGCACGAGAGACTTGGCCTACCCTGTGGCTTGCCGCCTAGAATCTTCCAAACGAGTCTGAGTTAAGTTATTTTTCGACTTGTTCAAAAAGCGAAAAGATTGTCGAGTGATTTGTCCCTTTCACACTCGTTAAATTGGACTTGAAACGTCGTGAGTCTTAGTTAAGCTCTTTTCAGACTCCTTTTCTAAAAACCGAAAATATTATTGAGTGATTTTTCCCTTTCACACTCGTTAAATTGGACTTGAAAGGTCATGAGTCTTAGTTAATCTCTTTTCCGACTCACTACCAAAAATTGAAAATATTGTCGAGTGAACTTGTCTTTTTCACACTCGTAAATTGGATTTGAAAAGACGTCTATTTGGCGCAAGTTTACCCCTTTTTCACACCAAGTAGACTAAAAGATATAAAAAAGGACTTTTTTGGTGTTAAGTTGTGATTTCATCTCAATCCCTCGCTTGCAGTATTGAGCCTTTAGCTGGTTCTTACTTTGCATTATAAATCGTTGCCTAAGCAGTTTGCATCCTTAACCAAGCAGAGCCTTGTTTATATCCTTCGCAATTTGACACCTTATACCCTGGAGGGAACATCACCCAAAGTGTCCATCTCTTGCATGCATTCCCTTGCATTAAGCATAGGTATGTTCCACTGCTGGAACTAGTTTTTTTTACTTACGACACTTGTTCCCTCCTCTGTATCATAGCATTCATTTGTTATGAAAAAACAAAAAATGATGGGCAGGAAGGGAGTACTATATTGTAATTGGCAATAGTCGTGTCGGCTTTGAACAGAGCACAAAGTTATTGAGTCCTTGTGTCATCAAAATTTTGGGTTTAGCATGGCCTTAGGAAGTTGATCTCACTACAGAGGTTTCTCTATCGACTGGTTACTCTTCCAATCCCTATAGAGAACATTATGGATGCATCCTGCATCTAATTGTCACATCATTGAGTCCATGCTGCCGGAGTCCACTATATGTCTCATGCTCTTGTTCAAAGGAAGTCTATCAACCTGTGTCGGCCACTCCTCAGAAATATTGACTTCGCATGTCGGCCATATCCTCAGTTTTGTCTCAGAATCACATGATACTTTGGTCTTATCATGCACCCTGGCCCTACTTTCATCATTGGTAGGTCACCTTGAACCCAACAATCGACACTTCATCATTGGTCGTTGACTGGGTGGCTTCCTTTGTGTTCGACGGCAAGACATCTATTCACACTTTGGGATTCATGCAGTGTATTAGTTGCCATTAGCCTTATTGGCGGTTTCCTCGCCTTCGTCAACAACTTTCATCATTGGCTGCTATTCAAAGGGTCTTTTTCGTGTACCACTTGCACTTGGTACATGTGAAATACGCATAGGGTCGTTGGTTCGTGAACATGTTCTTCGTCCGATATCCACCAAATCATGAAGCTCCTTCTTTGTTCCTCGTTCTGACTGATGAGAGATGCCTCAATGCTCTCCTTTCAGCGGGTCTCTTTCCATCGACTTCAACTCATTTATTCTGGATATGGGACCTAGAGTTTTATGAGTACCTTGAGGCTTGCAGTCATTAGTGGCAGGCTCTCTCACCATTGACAAATGGGAATACATCAATGTCTCCTGATCAATGGATTTCTCAAGTGTTCGATATCAACTCCTTTATTCACACTTGTAGAAATGTACTCAGTGCCTTGATACCTACTTTCATTATTGGTAGGTTGTCTCGCATTTGTTAATGGTATACCTCAATGACCGGTAATCAAACAATGTCTCATCGTGTTCGACCTCAACTCATTTATTCACATGATGTAGACTTGCACCCTTGGCGGATAATGCAGAAGACTTGAAGACATCACTATGTGGCCGCAACTTTCCTGAGTTGTTGCTTCCCCTTCATTGGACCAGTACCTATTTGACTTCAGTGATCATGGGAGATCAAATTGTACTCTGTGGTATACAGATATCTTCAGATTGATTTTGAGACTGGTTTCACTAGGCCTTGTTCGTGACTATGACAACTTTTGGCATGTAACCACATTTGTGTTTACCTTTCATGGCCATGAACACTTGTTTGGTATATTTTCCACATGGATCTGCATTGTATTCTTGGAATCTATGTATGCAAAGTTAGTACATAATGTAATGAGTAATTGAGTTCATCTAGTTGGTTCTCTACCACTCCACTTCTGGGTTATTTATAATGTATTTCAGTCATCGCATATACTCCTCGGATCTCACACATTAGGGGGCATCTGTTATAGCAAGATTTGTCTCACCATTGCTATCTTGCATAGAGGACCTTTTTCCATTTCCCTTTGCAGACTTATCATCCCCTTTTGATGAATCCAGAGCTAAAAATATACATTTTTCCACATATACGCTCTCTATATACTATGCAAGAGGCGTATACGCTTGTTGATCCACTACAGCCCGTGTACATCGGGATTTGTGCTAGAAAATACAAAATGAGGTTGGGTTTCCATGTCACGACAGGAGATCTCTGATCCTTGGCCTTCCATATACTAGAAACATTCCGACTCGACCCTTCAATTGCATCCTAAAGGCTATAAGAGCACAATTTCGACCTATGGAAAATGAGAGAAAACATTCAACTTTCAGAGAAAAGTTACTCTGGAGAAATTACTTCATATTGAGTTTGCATCCTTTTGTCCCTCAAGTCTGAACACAGTGTTCAACCCCCAAGCTCTTTCCCTATTGTTGAGAGGACCTCATTGCCTCTTTCCTATGAGCTTTCCTTTGGTGGAGGATTGAAGTGGTGGAGACCCGGTTGGAAGGAACTTGGTTTCTTGGTTTCGAACCATGCCGACACGGAAGTCTATATCATTTTCACTTATGCTGATCAATTATTGATAGAAATACTCCTTTCCCATCCTATTGATATCTTGCAAATATATGATTATTATCCATGGGCGTGTTTGTAATGTTTATTAATGGATTATTCCATCTGATGTGCTAACCCCTTTTATATTATCGTTGTATACTTGCTCTGCTTGTTTGTCGAGAACTTCTTGCAGGTATAAAGATTTGGGTCAAAGTGCTCAATGGTGGAACATCATCGAACGTTGGATCGAGGTAGGCCTCTTTCTTATATTGCACATTAGTTTATATAGAATATGTTGGAATTGAGTTGATTTCTGCAGTCATACTTGTCTATTGTGGTTTACCCTTGGCCATAGAGATTTTTTCCCTCGTAACAAAAATGGCGACTCCACTGGGGAGAGATCTTCCTTCTAAGGGTTGAAGTACAGAGAGTTTTTCCCTCATAACACTTTATTTTACTTCTTCATGCATAGGACAAAGTATCATCGCATCCATCTCATCCTCAATTTATTCTTATTTGCATATATATTTTCTCTTAGAGGTATTGTTGTTATGGGTAAGTAATCATTGATTGATCTCACATTGATAGAATCTCATATTCTCACTAGGATCTTGACAGATTTTCTCTATTACCTTCTTTTGTACCAAGTCTCAAATGGTGAATGGTTTATATAGAAAATATTTTTCTACAATTCCCCAATTTTTTAATCCATTGCATCCTATCATGGTATCAACACTTATCTTGAGATGTCATCCTTGCTTGTATGTGTAACGTGTTCCTATCATTATGCTATATTTTGATAATATATGTAATTGCGCCAAGAGGCACTTTATGAAACCCAATATGAGGGAGATATGTAATTTATTCCGTGCTCAACATGGAGTTGACATGAGACATTTAAAAAATATTAATAACAAAAATATATTTCAATGTCGACCATAAATAAAATATTGCAATGTCGACCTTAAGTAAAATATTTTTATATCGACTTTATACATTGATACATCTTAACTTTTTTTAGATTGAAAAACATGAGGAAATGTTTTCACCTTGAGAAATTTAATCCTTCTTGGTGTATGACAGATATGTAGTTAAGATGAATCTACATTGGTATATTGGCACAATCTCCTTCTAAAGTCAACATACATGTTTTCTACTAACATCATAGATACCTTATAAAAGATAAGTAATCTTTTAAAACTAAAGGGAACAAACATATAAAGTAAAATAAGAATTCAAGAAATATAAATCAATTATGATGACCACCATTATAGCACATGACCTAATGAATAAAATACAACATAATATAGTTCACCCAATTACACAAAATTGTAGTAGCAAACAAGTTGTTAGGAATTGGCCACATAAAAATACTCGATATTTTTTGTGAATAATTAATTTTGTAATACCTCAATTTAGACGCATGAAATGTATTGGATTAGATTAGATATAAATTGTAAACATGTGGTTAAAATGACAGGAGTTGAGTCATGTGATCTTAAATAATGACTATGTGTGTAAATTATGTAAATATGCTTGCATGGATTCTTGGTGTAAAACTTAAGACTAATACTTGACTAGTGAATGGCTAGGCATGTGGAAATGATGTAAATATACTTACATGGACCTTGTAGTGACTTCAAGTAAGGTTTCCATAGTAAAATCAAGTGAGGTAAATATTAATGTTGGAATATAATATATAATGGTCCAAGATAGTTATTATAGTCTTAGATAGAAAAAATGCAAATGGCTATAATTCCACGAGAAGGGAAGAGGAAAGAGAGCCTATGAGAGAGTAATCGTTTAATTCTAAGTGTTAGCCTATCATCTCATTTCTTGTCCATCATGTGCTTTAAATGAACCTATCCACCTCCATAGACTTAGAAACCCAATCATGTAATACATATAGAGGTTGGTGGGGAAGTCTTCTCACATAGTTATTGTAGCATGGGTTGAGTACAATTAAGGGGAAGTGTAAGAGTACTTCATTCTTTTGTCCAAAGGAATGTCAACCATCATTTCCATCAACTCTCCTTTAATTTTTTATTCACTCTATGATTCCGAGACATACGTTCACTCAAGACATGCTCATGATGCATTCTCCCTTGCTAACCATTAATAAGTCTAGAAATGGAGAAAAATTAGTACTATGAAAGAGGAGTTGTAGACCTTGGATGAGAGAAAAATGGTTGTAGAGGAGCAAAGAGGTTAAAAATTTTAGGAGTCCTTCACCCATGGTGTATTTGTTTCCCATTGGATGCTTGAGAGCTAAGTGTTATTCTTTCAAGTTATTCCCATAAAGCATTCAAAAAATTGTGCTCTTTCTACCTACATTGAAGGGTATTAGAAAGGAAGGATATCCATGAGGGAATGTTTAACAAAGAAAGGGAAAATATTACTCATGTTGTTTAGGAGAATGTAAGAGAATGTCATGGTTGTGTGATGACTAGATGAGATGCTTGGAGTGGTCTGTAGTGAGAATATTGTCTGCGCCATGAGAGAAAATGGGTTGGGTTGAGTGAGTATCTTGGTTCCTTTGCTCATCTGGCCTCATAGCCTAACTTAGGGTGGTCTCTTTAATAGATGCTTATGGTTGGGTGGAGATTTTCTCATACATAGTTAGTTTCTTACAATTTCTATTGTTAAAACATAAGTGTTATTTCTCTATTTATGAATCTGCAATATAATATTATTTTCTTCTTATAAATGTATGTGAGAGATAAATTCAGAACATGGAAACTTGACTACTGTGAAATCTATTGATACATGCTTCTATATTTCATTGCAATTTCAATTATTACACCCCTACATACATTTTAAATTCATTTTAGACCTCTATGAAAACCATCCTTATGTTCTTATACATCCTGAGTGGGCATAATGGTTAAGAACAAGTGTTTCCTCCTAAATGGTTTACAAGTTCAAATCCAGAGGGGGGTAGGGTATGTATACCTCCGTAGACTTTACCAGTCAAATTGTTGGGAGGAGGGGGTCCATTGTCCCACAAACAAGAGGGTCTCATACACCAATTATTATTATTATTATTTAACTCTTCATTCCATGACAAACAATGTTAATCAAGGGCACAACAAAAGTCTTTAAAAATACCTTTAAGAAAATTGAGACCAACATTAAACAAATGCATTTAACACATAAATACAACATATCATTCGAGGGAATTAAGCAAAATAAGGAAAACAAAAAATGTAAGTAAACAAGTTGCACATTACAATAGGCGATTACTATACAACTTTCCTAAAAATAAATAGAACGAACTATATAGTGTGATTAATTCTTTCATTAGTTAATTTATTGTTTTTGTTTTTCAAATTTCTAAATGGTGTAATTAATAGAAAGACCTATATAGTGTGATTAATTCTTTCATTAATTTATTATTATTATTATTATTTTTCAAATTTCTAAATGGTCTAATTGAGTGTATATAAAGTGCCAAAACTTCAAATAGTCTCCATTAAGGTCACAATTATAAAGGGCCAAAAGTGTTGAGATTGAATATGTATAAGGGTCACAACTATCAAGGGCCAAAAGTGTTGAGATTGAATATGGAGCCATAAGGTATATATTGTTGAACATAGGCTTATGATGTTTCTTATAAAAACCATCTTAATGAAATGGTTTTTTGAAGAACACTTGATTTCCATATTTAAAATAATTATCTTCTTTTTCCCGAAGAAAATTATCTCTAAATTATATAAAGGTATAATTTGTTTTACATACACGGTATCTATCCAAATACGATATAGAGAAAGTGTAGCCAAATGACTAAATTTGTTGAACTAAAAAACACAAATATTTATGGAGTTGATTACTTGACAGCAAAACAATATCTACTGATATGATGTTGAAAACGAGTTGATTGAAATACAAAAACTGATCTTTGGACCATTTAATGTCTCCCCTAGCTATTCCACAAAACTCATTTTTCAAAGATATTTAGATGGGTAGGAGGGATTTTTTCCCCATTTTGCCAATGATAGATAAACAACCTACCTTTCGGCTCCTTTAGAGCCCGCTTTGACAGGGCGTCTGCCTCTTTATTATGCTCTCAATAAATGTGTTGAAAACTAATTTCTTTAAATTTTTGAGTCAGTTTCCTTAATTTTTAATTTACAGCCATCTAAGTTCATCGCTTGCAGTTGACTCTTTTGATTCATCTAATCAATAATGACTTTCAAATCCCCCAAGATTTGGATTTTGTCAATTGCCCAAATCGAGGCCACAGTAAGGGTCACCCACATGCCCATTAGCTCCTCCTTTGTGTTTGTGCCCGCTCCGCAGTTAATGTACAATTTGGTGACCCTCGAAGCATGATTTTTGAAAAAACCACCCGCTGCACAACAATCTCTTGATAATAAGGCTGCCACATAGAAAAAAGCTAGTGTGAAACCCTCTAAGTGAGCAAATTCACATACTCTGTTTGGAATGGGATTTACAGTAGTTGGTTGCCAAGTAAAAGAGACAACAATCCTATGCACCACTGTGCGAAAAGAGGCATTGCGATCCTCAAATAACACTTGATTCCTCTCCATCCAAATGTGCCAACAAGTAAAGGCTGCCAGACTTACTGGAGTCGAATTGTCACATGTCCACATCTTAAAGCATTTGGAAATTGAAGCTCCAGCCCAAAGGAATTTTAATTGATAGATTTCAGATAGACAATGCCAAACTTCTTTTGTGAAAGAGCAATGAATTAATAGATCATTGGCATTTTCAGCATCGTTGTTGCACAACCTACACACCCCCGGGCCTACCCAACCTCTTCTTTGGAGCACATTCCAGGTAAGATTTTTTTCAGAGGCAGCCAACTAGAGAAACAATTTTATTTTTAACAAGAGAGGCCATTTCCACAGTTTTTGAACACAACCTTTTTCACTATGGAAATCCAATGGTTTTGTGAGAGCATTATAAATATTTTTAATAGAAAAAACTCCAGATGCATCCCCCCCATCCCAAACCAAGCTGTCTGCACCCATTTGAAGAGATAGTCCTACGTCCCTTAAAGCATTGGTAAAGTTGTCCCATTCCTATGCAAGCTGACTCGATAGCCCCAAAGAAAAACTAGTGCGCCACCGGTCTGGGAAGAAAAAAACGCCCCCTATCTCTCTAGCCTACGCTAGAGCCAGAATTCGATTAATGGACAGTTGCTCATGAAGTGGTTATGAGAGGATAGAGTACTCCTCTATACCAACAATTTTATCCATTCCGATAAAAATCGAATTTCTAGATCTGACCTTCCACCGAAGCCAATGTAATATAACTGGAATGATTTTGGTCAATCCACTCCAGAAGCTGGACGAATTCCACTGCTGATGATTTGGTTTTCTGAGCCAATCAACTACGGAAGAACCCCTCAAGTATTTATCCCTTATTATCCTCTGCTAGATGCTATCCACCGTTAGCGCCCTCCAAAGGGTGTTTGCCAGAATCATTGTGTTGAAAGTGGTTAAAATTCTGAGTCCCCACCCTCCGTAGTGCTTTGGTCTTGCAAGGAGGTCCCATCTACAAAGATGGTAGTGGTGGTTTGCCTTCTGACCTCTCCATAAAAAAGAAAAACAAAGCTGCCAAATGCAGTTTAAAATAGATTTTGGGATCATCTCCAACAACATCCAAAAGACTGATTGACTCTCCAATACTGATTTTACCAAGATTAATCTGCCTCCCAAAGAGAGCCACTGATTGCACCAGAAACAATTTTTTTTTCAACTTTTGTCACTAACCATCTCTAATCAATCACTTTGGCTACTCCTGGCTTTAAATAATAGCCTAAGTATTTGAAACCCAATTTTAAATCAACAAAGGAAAACAAAAGAATGGATTTTAAGTGCTCAAGTTCAATATCATCAAGCCCCCAATAGTGAACAGATGTTTTTGTTGAATTAATGCAGAGTCCAAAAACCGAACAATAGGCTCAAAGAATGTCCAAAATTAATCTCCATTCCAACGGATTTTCCTTAGACATTATCAGGACGTCATCAACAAACATTAGATGGATAAGTTTTTGATGTTGCGAGACCACTATACCAGAAATACTTTGGTTTACCATGCCATTTGCTAACATCAGACTTAACCCTTCCATCATCAAAATAAACAGATAAGGGGATAGTGGGCATCCATGATGAAGCCCCCTCCAGCTCTTGAAATAATCTGTCTCCTTGCAATTTATCAAAACTACAAAATTGGCTCTTGTAACGCAACACATTATCCAATCCGTGAGCTTTATCCCAAATCCAACCGAGAGTAAAACCACTCTTAGGTACTCCAAGTCAATACTGTCATAGGCTTTTTTGAGTTCTAATTTTAGCACCAGAGATTTGATATTCTTTTTTTTGATGCTATGTAGTGTTTCATGGGATGAGCCAATTGCATCCTGAATTCTTATACCCTTTAGGAATCCAAGTTGTTCAGGAGAAAGGCATTTTGAAAGGAAAGGTTTTATTCGATTTGCTAGGATTTTTGAGATCGCCTTGTAGATAATATTACATAAAGAAATGGGATGGTAATCATCAAAGAATTCTGGCTTGTTTATCTTCAGAATCAGCGCCAAGAAGGTAGAGTTAAGGCCTCCACTAAGTTTTCCATTCCTCCTCGAATCCTCCACCATTTCGAGTAGATATTCACCTACTAAATCAAAGAAAGAAGTGAAAAACTCGGAAGTCCACCCATTTGGACCAGAGCTTCGATCTTTGTTAAAATTTACAAGAACAGACTTAATTTCCTCCAAAGTAACAGGATTAAAAAGTGAATCGGCCTCCTCCTCCATAACCATTCTAGGATACAGTCTAGAAATCCTCACCATTTCTGCGTAATCTATTCCTTCTTTTTCTCTAAATAAATCCTTGAAATGTTTAACAACCTCCTCTTTAATCGCATCCTGCCGAGTAATTTTGTTCCCAGAACCCGAGATTACTTCCCAAACATGCTTCTAATTTCTATTAATGCTTGCCATCTTGTGGAATAATTTGGTATTGGAGTCCCCACTCTGGATCCATGTAACCCTGCTGCATAGGCACCAAGCCTCCTCCTCCCCTCGAAGGTAATTGTTTCCGTTAGTTTCTAGCACGCATAGATATCCATCATCCTCTAAGGATAACGAGCCATCTGCTGATTTCAATAACAATCTTTCAATTTCAGATTCCTAGCCTTCTAAAGACTTCTTTTTTTTTAGTCGAGACTTATTTTAACCATTTCTTTGTTTGTAATTTAATTTCCTTAAGCTTCCATACCACTCGTTGTTGACTATTATCCTTCATCAAGAATTGGGGGTCTCTCCATATTTTATGAACCAGGTTTTTAAAATCAACCTCCTGCAACCAAAGAGTATTAAACTTGAAAAGAAAAGTCTTGTACACTGGAGCATTCTCAAATTCAATAAAAAAAGGAGTGTGATCAGAGATAAAAGGATATTCCACCCACGATCTAGAAAGGCCTAGAGAAGAAAAAGATGCTTCAGAGATTAAACACCTATCAAGCCTTCTGGCAATAACATGATGGCCAATACGCCCATTACGCCAAGTGGGGACCAATTTGGTTGGCTTAACATCAACCAAATTCAAGGATGAGAGTAGGTCTCTCAGTTAAAATTCAAATGTGTCTAAAGAAAATGACGCACCCCAATGTTCTTCCAAAGACAGAATGAAACTTAAGTCCCTTGCTATGATAATATTTGGGATAGTGTGTAAACCACTCTTTGCAAAAGTACTCCAGAACTATTGTCTTTCTTTACATGGATCATAAATATTTAGGAAGGACAACTTCTTTTTTGTGGATACACAGCTACCAATTAATAAAATCCTGCCATCAATCAGAAAAGGCTTCAACTCGAAGAAATTTGGGTCCCAAGCAACCAATAGGCCTCCCGAAGTTCCTAAATATTTTACAGCAGTAGCAGCCCAAGAGGGATGAAGTTGGAGCAAAACATCTCTCGCTTTCTTCTCGTCCAATAGAGTTTCTTGTAAAAACAGAATGTATGGCCTTGAACGATCCAACAGTCTATGAACTGAGGCATCTTTGATGGTGCCTCTGATCCCTTAGATGTTCAAAGTGAGCAATAACATCACTTTTCCCTTGCTTGGGCCTTCATTTCTCTAAGGACCCCTGAAACCGGGGAAGTGGAAAAACCATCATCTTCTTTATGACTAGAACTCACCTGTTTCTTCCGAGAACTCCTAGTTTTTACAGGTGAAATTTCTGAGGCCATACCTCATGACCAAGAGAAGGCTTTACCCTACTTACTAGTAGGCTGAGTGGAAGATGAGAAAATCTCCACAAAGGAAACAACTTCTTTCTTTCCAAGAAATACAGGTAATGGTTGTGGGAGCCCGATTACATTGGGGCTGGGTAACAAGGAGTCCAGGGTTTCAGAAAGTAGTGTGACCTCCTCCTCAGACTCTCTATAGCCTAGTAGGATGAAAGAGTTGTGAAGTACATCTTCCACTAAAGATATTGTGGGCATCGGATTACTGTCGGATTGAGTATGTGGGGAGTGACTCGGATTAAACTGTAAAGGGAAGGACGGTTGGTCTAAAAGAGAAGATAGTCTGGAAGGCATAGCTTCTGCAAACAGAGGGTCCTATGGAATAGATGGAGAAGTAAGCATAGGAGTAACAGGCAGAAGGATCGAAGGTAAGGAGCTAGGACGGGTTGCATCTGCCGAACAACACAGAGAAGAGGAAGACGGATTGATACAAGGAGGTTCAAAAAGTAAAGGACTAGGAATGGTTTTCTTCAAAAGTGTAAAAGCCCTTAACCATTCTGAATTATTGAGGGATTCCTTCTCCTCCCCGGATAGAGATTTAAACAAAAGAGGACAAATCGACTGTAAATTACTAGTAAGGTTTGAATCAGTCTCAATCAAGGATGACGAGGCTCCCAAGGACCCATGCAGGAAGTCCAGAGAGGCATCCACTTTAGTATACTTAGGAGGACTCCTCTACAGCTCATCCTCTTCAGTTAGATCCTCCAAGAGGTTCCCCTTATAGTCGCGACGAAGGTGTCCAGTTTGACAACAAAGGTTGCAACGAAATGGCAGCCCAAGATAATTCAGTGGCTAGGTAATTTTTCGTCCTCTCCATTCGATCACAATCATTTTCGACAATCCATTGAAGATGCCCACCTCCACTATAACTTGACCCATCTTCTACATCGGGGAATTGAGTGCTTTAGGGTCAAGTGCTATGAATCTCCCCAAAGTGTCTCCAATAGCCCTTAAGGCACCTTCATTCCAAAAATACAGTGGGAGACCGGGAAGAAGTACCTAGAGGTGTCTGAACTGAAAGAACTCTGTATCCGGATTGAAAGCAATCCTCCACTGCTTTAGCATAATACTATTTCCCCCAAATACCTAGAGTGAACTTAGTAAGAGGGAAGTGTCCTCGGGAATGTTGCAAATACATCCCAACCATCCTTTAGTGAGGAAGATAACCTCAGGGTAATACCCAAGGATGGGAAACCATTGGAGTTTAATCCATTCCTCCAGAGAGCCTTTGCTCAAGACTTATATGATAACCAGGCTACAAGAGAGTAGAGGGCCATTCTACAAGTATCCTCTAAACCCACGTCATTTCCTAAAACCATGTGTTTAGCCTTCTGATTTTCTTTCCACAACTTTCGGCAGAAAGGAGCCGACTAGAACAGATCAGACTGATCCTTAAAACCTCCCAGAGAAGACAAGGAAGGGTTTGGCAGCCCTAGAGGCACAAAATTTGACTGGAACTTGGCCTTGCAACCCACAGAGGAAAGAGGGATAGCCTCAATGGAGGCAGGTTGTTGTAGGGGGAAATGTGAGTGTATACCAGGTACACTAGCCAAGTTTGATGGCTTGGTTTTTAAAATAGGTTCTCCTCCCAATGACCCCTTCTGTAACTTATCCACAGATTCAAACAGCCCTACTTACCTCCAAATAACCTCATCCTCCAGGTTCAAAAGTGACTTTAACTTATGTTCCATTGTAATAGTATACACAATCCCAAAAAAGTCCACAAAGGCCAGTCAAAACAACTGTCACACTATGGCTGACAAGAAGGTAGACCAAGAAACAAAAAGTCCGAGATCCCAGATGAGGCCCCTCGGATTTTAATATACACCACTTAAAAAAAAACTAAATGCCACACCCTCTCGGGAAACTCGGTTCGAAAGTGGAGAACCCAACCACTGAGTGATCCAATGCACACCTAAAGACCACTGGAGAAAATAATAGCTACCCCACCCTCACAGAAGAGGGGACAAGATTCAAACAAAAAAAAGAAAGCAAAACGGAAGCACTGCGAGCACCAAAGTGTCGTGCCAATCAAGACAAGGATTAGCTTGCCTGCTTATCTGGTACCACCCTAAGGAGACACAAATTAGTAGGTAGGACTCAGTCTTCTGGATGACTCTAGACAAGGAAGGCCAGGTTCTCTGCGCAATATTTGAAAAAAATCTTCCCACCTAACGACCTCGTCTCTCTGGCTCGCTCCATTCAACCTTGATTGACCACTATCATGGTACCCTGTGATCAAATTCATTAATTTTTCCATAACTATTAATGAAAAATTAAAATAATTATCCTAAATGGTTTAAAATTTTTATATAAATATTTGTTTTATTTTATTTTTTAAATGTTTTATTTTTCAATTTAATTTGTACAGAATTAAAAGATGAAACAAATGTAAATTGGTAAATTGTTGTATGCTCTTTTATGTGTTGTGTCATAGGACAATCTTGCAATTATTAACAAGGTTCTACTTAAAGTTAGGTGTTTTTTTTCTTAACATAAACGATTAGTTTTTTTTATTATAAAAGGGGCTATGCAGAGGCAAAATCAATTAGAGGATACAAAAATTCAAAATTCCCTAAAGCCTTCAACAAATAAAGATAGCAGGTAAAGGACCTTACTAGTTCTTAGTAGGCACATAATCTCAATAGTTGTTACAAAAAAACTGCAACTATCCTTCAAAGTATATATTTTTACATATGATAGAAACAAAAACACACATTTGCACTGGATTCTCATGGTTTCCAAGTGGTACTAAAAATATCGAATGGAATCGAGTCATAGGTCATTCCTGTTCCTTGAGTTACCTATTCCTTTTTATACTTCCTTCCCCTTGTAAGAGCGGGGAGGGGTTGGGTGCATATTTTTTTAAATCATCAACAAAGGAAAAGGATTTAGAAGAATTAGTGTGGGATTGTACTTTTAGAACCCAATTCCCTTGACCTGGAAATTTTTCTACCACTTTTGATTATGGAGCTTCCACTTCTTCCTCTTTTGACTCCTCATTCGCTTCACTATCTTCTTCCTCAGTCTCTGAATGTCATCTCCTTATTCTTCGGCTGAAACATATTCCTTCTTGTCTACTTTTGGGTTGATTATTGGCTCCTCTTGAGGGAAATCAAAACCATTGTAAGGATGACTTTCCATGTCTTTACCCTATTCTTCGATATTTTCTACATCACCTAGATTTTCAAGGGCTCCAAACTGATTATTCTTCGAACTCCTCCAAGAATGTTTTCGTTGGTGCGGTCCCTTGTGCTATGAATTCCTATGTTTGCTTGTGATCATTTTAAACTCATAATATTTTCTTGGGAGCATTTGAGATTGTTGCGACTTTGGGCAATTTTTGGCAAAGTGCCCATGATCATGAAAAATGTGGCACTTGAAAGGAATATGTCTGTAATCAAGAGGTTGTTGAAAACTCCAATCATCAATTTTTATTTCCATTGCCTCTGGAAAAACCCCCTCCAAATCCATTTCCACACAAATTCTTGCACAAGAATATTGGTTTCCTTTTGGCTCTGCCCAATCTATGTATCTGCCCAATTTATTCCTGATAGCTCTAAAGTAGTATTTTATTCCCAGAAGATTAGAGGAAGAAAAGGAAGCCTTACCCACACAAGGTCTACCCAGATTTCATCTTCTGGATTGAAGTCTAAAGTCCATGGGGAGATAAACATTCCCCTGGAACCCATAAATAAGGACTGGAGCGGAATATTGTAACCCTCTCTGATTTGCTAAAAAATGTAGAAATAAAATAACCCCTACCCACAACAAAAGATCTTATTGTACCTTTTGTTGATTAAGGTTGGTTGTCATTGATGTCAACCCTTGAAGAAAGTCTGGTAGCACAAAGGGTTGGGTAATGGACCCAAGCTTGATTAATGTAAAGATGACTCATCATTGTCTTGTCATGGTTTATAAGAAGTACAAATGGATGAACTCCAAAGTGGTCCCCTTATGGTGATATCCCTCACGGGAAGACACTTTGCGGATTGAGTTATCCTAGAAGTATGGTTAGAGAACCCATGCTTAACTGTGGAATAATGAGATGAAGGTCAGTGATTTTATCAATGAAACTATCCTAGATGGATAGTGTGTGTCATGCCATTTCCGATGGTATGTGAAACATCACATAACTCCTCATGGTTAGAGAGTTATGTCCATGTGAAGTTGGAGGACCCTCATGAGTCATATAGAAGCCCCTAAAAGTCAAGTGTTTGCAAAAGAAATTATTTAAATAATAAAGTAAATGGAGAACTCCCTAAAATGAGGAAAGTGTAATGCTACATGAAAGTATAAATAAGAGGAAAAGCTCTCTCATTTAATCACACTTGAACATATTGAATATCTTTTGTTCTGTGAGGCTTATTGCAAGTACTCATTGATACATCTGAAGTTGCAAAAGTCTGAGGTAGTACAAAGGGTTGACGGTGAAATTCTCGGAATTACAGCGAATACCAAAAGCCCTATTTTCTAAGGTGTACGCGGGCTGACAGTGTATTAGGGTTCGTACATACTAAGGTATATGTGGGCTGACAATGTATTAGGGTGCGTACATACGCAGGCTGAGAATGTATTAGCCTGTGTACATGTTGGTAAATCCATGGAAACTTGAAGAGATGAAGATGTAGAGGTTCTAGATTCTGAGATCAAGCTCCCAGGAAGGTTTAGAGTGCTCAGATACATCAGATCTATCCATTGGTTCAAAAGGTATGTCTTATTTCTATGAATAGTTGAATTTTGATGTATGCATGAGAAATGGTTATGGAGTTTTGAGGATTCTCCCTAGAGAGACTAGTGGCTACATGGGATCTTCTGCATAAGTCAGATCTACAGAAATACAGTGCTGGTATATTTATTGTCGATACTTATTGTTGAGGCACATCTTGTATTTCTTGGCATATGGCTAAGGGTTTGTGGTACATGGTTGAGAGCTTGTATTTGTGAAGTGGTTGATGTATTGAGAGGCTGGATATCAGAAAGGGTTTGATGACTAGATCATGTGAGGGTTATTATACTTGTTCATGATTACACACAC
>JZKD02S1674172.1:594291-610063 GCA_000966675.3 Picea glauca
GTCTACCCTATGGTGTTTCATTTGGGGGGGGATTATTTTTATAGTATGGGAAACCCCCCTCACGGAGTTCCTTTGTCTAGGGGCAACATATATCCTCACATGAGTAACCCTTGTCATGTCGTTTTCTCTTCGCAAGCGGCTACCTCAGTGTCAATGCCCTTACAACCCTTTATGCATCAGTATGGAGGAGGATACTATCCTGTCGGACCGGGACAGGGTGTAAACCAGGATCCTTCCTGGCCTGCAATTTCTCAGAACCAATCTTTCCTTAGACCTTGGTCTCAAATGTCGCAATTCACCACTGCCACAAGTCTAGTCACTGCATGTCATACTAGAATTATATCACCAACCTCTGCTAGTCATGTTGGAGATTGGTCAACAACCTCTGCGAGTCATGTTGAAGACCTGCAACCAGCCGCTGCAAGTCATGCTGGAGGCACATGTCTGGTCACTGCTAGTCACACTGCACATTCATCACCAACCTCTGCTAGTCATGTTGGGGATTCATCACCAACCTCTACTAGTCATGTTGGGGATTCATCACCAACCTCTGCTAGTCATGTTAGAAATTCATCACCAACCTCTGCTAGTCATGTTGGGGATTCATCACCAACCTCTGCCAGTCATGTTGGAGATTTTCTACTAGCCTTTTCAAGTCATACTGGGAGCATGTCACCAGCCACTACAATTCATGATGGGGGCATTCATATGATTGAGAATCCTAGACATCTTAGACGTAAGCCTAGATTCCTTTGCATGACTTGTGAAGGAAGTCACCTTACTCGTTTGTGTCCTATTATTGTTGGGATACCAGAAGCGTGGGTCTCACCTAAGGGTCCTTCGGGTTCTGAGGCATCTATGGTTTCACAACACTTTGTTCCTTCTTTGGTTGATACAACAATCATGCCGATGCAATCTTCGGCCGACACCCCTTTTCCTATAGGGTTTGATGCATCCTTTGACCTTGTTGTCTCACATCCTGTTCAACCTGTCGTCGTGTCGATGCAATCCTCGACTGACACCTCTCCTATGTTCGGGGGTGATGCGTCTCTTGACCTTATTGTCTTGCATCTTGTTCAAACTGTGGTCCTGTCGATGCAATATTCGACCGAAACCTCTCCTATGTTTGGGGGTGATGTGTCTCTTGACCTTCTTATCTCGCATCTTGTTCAACTAACGGTCGTGTCGATGCAATCTTTGACCGACAACACTCTTTTTTTTGGGGTGATGCACCTCTTGACCTTGTTGTCTCGCATCCTATCAAACCAATGGTTGAGGAAGTGGTTGTATCGATGCAATATTCGATCGACCCCACACTTCTCTTGGAGAGTGACAAGTCTAAGGAAGCGGTCGTGCCAGTGCAATTTTTGGTCGATCCCACTCTTTTGATTCTAGTTCTATACCTTCTATGCCATGTCCTTAGCATTTATATTACTTCACCTTCTGAACAAAAGAGAGTTTTACTCTTCCCGAGTTCTCTCCTCCAAGTCTTGATGAGGTTCCCTTTGATTGGGATGGTCTTGTGGGGTATTCAATGCCTCCACCTATGTCTTTTCCATTAAGAGACATTATCCGATATAACACAAAGACGATAACCTTCGTTATCACTTTGTCCTCCTCGACTTGGAGAGATTTGGGTCTTCCCGAGCTTGTGTCGGTTCTTCGTAAGATACCGACATTCCACAAAAGGTCCGCATGGGAGCCTTGGCCTCCCCCGTGGCTTTCCGCCTAGAATCATCCAAACGATTCTGAGTTAAGCTATTTTTCGACTCGTTCAAAAAGCGAAAATATTGTTGAGTGATTTGTCCCTTTCACACTCCTTAAATTGGACTTGAAAGGTCGTGAGTCTTAGTTAAGCTATTTTTAGACTCCTTTTCTAAAAACTAAAAATATTATTGAGTGATTTTTCCCTTTCACACTCGTTAAATTGGACTTGAAAGGTCATGAGTCTTAGTTAAGCTCTTTTCCAACTCACTACCAAAAATTGAAAAGATTGTCGAGTGAACTTGTCTTTTTCACACTCGTAAATTGGATTTGAAAAGACGTCTATTTGGCACAAGTTTACCCCTTTTTCACACCAAGTAGACTAAAAGATATAAAAAAGGACATTTTTTGGTGTTAAGTTGTGATTGCATCTCATTCCCTCGCTTGCAGTATTGAGCCTTTAGCTGGTTCTTGCTTTGCATTATAAACCATTGCCTAAGCAGTTTGCATCTTCAACCAAGTAGAGCCTTGTTTATATCCTTCGCAATTTGACACCCTATACCCTGGAGGGAACATCACCCAAAGTGTCCATCTCCTACATGCATTCCCTTTCATTAAGCATAGGTACGTTCCACTGCTGGAACTAGTTTTTCTTACTTGCGACACTCGTTCCCTCCTCTATATCATAGCATTCATTTGTTATGAAAAAACAAAATACGATGGGCAGGAAGGGAGTACTATATTGTAACTAGAAACGGTCGTGTCAGCTTTGAATAGAGCACAAAGTTATTGAGTCCTTGTGTCATCAAAATTTTGGGTTTAGCATGGCCTTAGGAAGTTGATCTCGCTACATAGGTTTCTCTACCGACTGGTTACTCTTCCAGTCCCTATAGAGAACATTATGAATGCATCTTGCATCTAATTGTCACATCATTGAGTCCATGCTGTCGGAGTCCACTATATGTCTCATGCTCTTGTTCAAAGGAAGTCTATCAACCTGTGTTGGCCACTCCTCAAAAATATTGACTTTGCATGTCGGCCATATCCTTAGTTTTGTCTCAGAATCACATGATACTTTGGTCTTATCATGCACCCTAGCCCTACTTTCATCATTGGTAGGTCACCTTAAACCCAACAATTGACACTTCATCATTGGTCATTGACTGGGTGGCTTCCCTTATGTTCGAGGGAAAGACATATATTCACACTTTGGGATTCATGCAGTGTATTGGTTGCCATTAGCCTTATTGGTGGTTTCCTCGCCTTTGTCAGTAGTTTTCATCATTGGCTGCTATTCAAAGGGTCTTTTTCGTGTACCGCTTGCACTTGGTACATGCGAAATACGCATAGGGTCGTTGGTTCGTGAACATGTTCTTCGTCCGATATCCACCAAATCATGAAGCTCCTTCTTTGTTCCTCATTCTGACTGATGAGAGATGCCCCATTGCTCTCCTTTCAGTGGGTCTCTTTCCATCAACTTCAACTCATTTTTTCTGGATATGGGACCTAGAGTTTTATGAGTACCTTGAGGCTTGCAGTCATTAGTGGTAGGCTCTCTCACCATTGACAGATGGGAATACATCAATGTCTCCTGATCAATGGATTTCTCAAGTGTTCAACATCAACTCCTTTATTCACACTTGTAGAAATGTACTCAGTGCCTTGATACCTACTTTCATTACTGGTAGGTTGTCTCGCATTTGTTAATGGTATACCTCAATGACCAATAATCAAACGATGTCTCATCGTGTTCGACCTCAACTCATTTATTAACATGATGTAGACTTGCACCCTTGGCGGATAATGTAGAAGACTTGAAGACATCACTATGTGGCTGCAACTTTTCTGAGTTGTTGCTTCCCCTTCATTGGACCAGTACCTATTTGACTTCAGTGATCATGGGAGATCAAATTGTACTCCATGGTATATAGATATCTTCAGATTGATTTTGAGACTGGTTTCACTGGGCCTTGTTCGTGACTATGAAAGCTTTTGGCATGTAACCACATTTGTGTTTACCTTTCATGGCCATGAACACTTGTTTGGTATATTTTCCACATGGATCTGCATTGTATTCTTGGCATCTATGTATGCAAAGTCAGTACATAATGTAATGAGTAATTGAGTTCATCCAGCTGGTTCTCTACCACTCCACTTCTAGGTTATTTATAATGTATTTCGGTCATCGCATATACTCCTCTGATCTCACACATTAGGGGGCATCTGTTATAGCAAGATTTTCCTCACCATTTCTATCTTGCACAGAGGACCTTTTTCCATTTCCATTTGCAGACTTATCATCCCCTTTTGATGAATCTAGAGCTAAAAATATACATTTTTCCACATATACGCTCCCTATCTACTATGCAAGAGGCGTATATGCTTGTTGATCCACTACAACCCATGTACATCAGGATTTGTGCCAAAAAATACAAAATGAGGTTGGGTTTCCATGTCACGACAGGAGATCTCTGATCCTTGGCCTCCCATATACTGGAAACATTCTGACTCGACCCTTCAGTTGCATCCTGAAGGCTATAAGAGCACAATTTCAACCTATGGAAAAGGAGAGAAAACATTCAACTTTCAGAGCAAAGTTATTCTGGAGAAATTACTTCATATTGAGTTTGCATCCCTCTATCCCTCAAGTTTGAACACAGTGTTCAGCCCCCAAGCTCTTTCCCTATTGTTGAGAGGACCTCATTGCCTCTTTCCTATGAGATTTCCTTTGGTGGAGGATTGAAGTGGTGGAGACCCAGTTGGAAGGAACTTGGTTTCTTGGTTTCGAATTGTGCCGACATGGAAGTCTGTATCATTTTCACTTATGCTGATCAATTATTGATAGAAATACTCCTTTCCCGTCCTATTGATATCTTGCAAATATATGATTATTATCCATGGGCGTGTTTGTAATGTTTATTAATGGATTATGCTATCTGATGTGCTAACCCCTTTTATATTATCGTTGTATACTTGCTCTTGCTTGTTTGTCAAGAACTTTTTGCAGATATAAATATTTGGGTCAAAGTGCTCAACGGTGGAACATCATCGAACATTGGATCGAGGTAGGCCTCTTTCTTATATTGCATATTAGTTTATATAGAATATGTTGGAATTGAGTTGATTTCTGCAGTCATACTTGTCTGTTGTGGTTTATCCTTGGCCATAGAGAGTTTTTCCCTCATAACAAAAATGGTGACTCCACTAGGGAGAGATCTTCCTTCTAAGGGTTGAAGTACATAGAGTTTTTCCCTCGTAACACTTTATTTTACTTCTTCATGCATAGGACAAAGTATCATCGCATCCATCTCATTCTCAATTTATTCTTATTTGCACATATATTTTCTCTTAGAGGTATTGTTGTTATGGGTAAGTAATCATTGATTGATCTCACATTGATAGAATCTCATAGTCTCGCTAGGATCTTGACAGAGTTTCTCTATTACCTTCTTTCGTACCAAGTCTCAAATGGTGAATGGTTCATCTAGAAAATCTTTTTCTACAATTCCCCAATTTTTTAATCCATTGCATCCTATCATGGTATCAACACTTGTCTTGAGATGCCATCCTTGCTTGTATGTGTAACTTGTTCCTATCATTATGCTATATTTTGATAATATATGTAATTGCACCAAGAGGCACTTTCTACAACCCAATATGAGGGAGATATGTAATTTATTCCGTGCTCAACATGGAGTTGACATGAGACATTTAAAAAATATTAATAACAAAAATATATTTCAATGTCAACCATAAATAAAATATTGCAATGTCGACCTTAAGTAAAATATTTTTATATCGACTTTATACATTGATACACCTTAACTTTTTTTAGATTGAAAAACATGAGGAAATGTTTTCACCTTGAGGAATTTAATCCTTCTTGGTGTATGACAGATATGTATTTAAGATGAATCTACATTGGTATATTGGCACAATCTCCTTCTAAAGGCAACATACATGTTTTCTACTAACATAATAGATACCTTATAAAAGAGAAGTAATCTTTCAAAACTAAAGGGAACAAACATATAAAGTAAAATAGGAATTCAAGAAATATAAATCAATTATGATGACCACCATTATAGCACATGACAGTAATGAATAAAATACAACATAATATAGTTCACCCAATTACAAAAAGTTGTAGTAGCAAACAAGTTGTTAGGAATTGGCCACATAAAAATACTCGATAATTTTTGTGAATAATTAATTTTTTAATACCTCAATTTAGACGCATGAAATGTATTGGATTAGATTAGATATAAATTGTAAACATGTGGTTAAAATGATAGGAGTTGAGTCATGTGATATTAAATAAATGACTATGTGTGTAAATGATGTAAATATGTTTGCATGGATTCTTGGTGCAAAGCTTAAGACTAATACTTGACTAGTGAATGGCTAGGCATGTGGAAATGATGTAAATATACTTACATGGACCTTGCAGTGACTTCAAGTAAGGTTTCCATAGTAAAATCAAGAGAGGTAAATATTAATGTTGGAATATAATATATAATGGTCCAAGATAGTTATTATAGTCTTAGATAGAAAAAATGCAAATGGCTATAATTCCACTAGAAGGGAAGAGAAAAGAGAGCCTATGAGAGAGTAATCATTTAATTCTAAGTGTTAGCTTATCATCTCATTTCTTGTCCATCATGTGCTTTAAATGAACCTATCCACCTTCATAGACTTAGAAACCCAATCATGTAATACATATAGAGGTTGGTGGGGAAGTCTTCTCACATAGTTATTGTAGCATGGGTTGAGTACAATTAAGGGGAAGTGTAAAAGTACATCATTCTTTTGTCCAAAGGAATGTCAACCATCATTTCCATCAACTCCCCCTTAATGTTTTATTCACTCTATGATTCTGAGACATACGTTCACTCAAGACATGCTCATGATGCATTCTCCCTTGCTAACCATTAATAAATCTAGAAATGGAGAAAAATTAGCACTATGAAAGAGGAGTTGTAGACCTTGGATGAGAGAAAGATGGTTGTAGAGGAGCAAAGAGGTTAAAAATTTTAGGAGTCCTTCACCCATGGTGTATTTGTTTCCCATTGGATGCTTGAGAGCTAAGTGTTATTCTTTCAAGTTATTCCCATAAAGCATTCAAAAAATTGGGCTCTTTCTACCTACATTGAAGGGTATTAGATAGGAAGGATATCCATGAGGGAATGTTTAGAAAAGAAAGGGAAAATATTACTCATGTTGTTTAGGAGAATGTAAGAGAATGTCATGGTTGTTTGATGACTAGATGAGATGCTTGGAGTGGTCTGTAGTGAGAAGATTGTCTGAGCCATGAGAGAAAATGGGTTGGGTTGAGTGAGTATCTTGGTTCCTTTGTTCATCTGGCCTCGTAGCCTAACTTAGGGTGGTCTCTTTAATAGATGTTTATGGTTGGGTGGATATTTTCTCATACATAGTTAGTTTCTTACAATTTCTATTGTTAAAACATAAGTGTTATTTCTCTATTTATGAATCTGCAATATAATATTATTTTCTTCTTATAAATGCATGTGAGAGATAAATTCAGAACATGGAAACTTGACTACCGTGAAATCTGTTGATACATGCTTCTATATATCATTGCAATTTTAATTATTACACCCCTACATACATTTTAAATTCATTTTAGACCTCTATGAAAACCATCCTTATGTTCTTATACATCCTGAGTGGGCATAATGGTTAATAACAAGTGTTTCCTCCTAAATGGTTAACAAGTTCAAATCCAGAGGGGGGTAGGGTATGTATACCTCCATAGACTTTACCAGTCAAATCGTTGGAAGGAGGGGGTCCATTGTCTGACAAATAAGAGAGTCTCATACACTTCTTATTATTATTGTTATTATTGTAGTTGTTGTTGTTGTTGTTATTCTTATTTAATAACTCTTCATTCCATGACAAACAATGTTAATCAAGGGCACAACAAAAATCTTTAAAAATACCTTTAAGAAAATTGAGACCAACATTAAATAAATGCATTTAACACATAAATACAACATATCATTCAAGGGAATTAAGCAAAATAAGGAAAACAAAAAAATGTAAGTAAACAACTTGCACATTACAATAGGCGATTACTATACAACTTTCCTAAAAATAAATAGAACGGCCTATATAGTGTTATTAATTCTTTCATTACTTAATTTATTGTTTTTGTTTTTCAAAATTCTAAATGGTGTAATTAATAGAAAGACCTATATAGTGTGATTAATTCTTTCGTTAATTAATTTTTATTTTTTTTTCAAATTTATAAATGGTCTAATTAAGTGTATATAAAGTGCCAAAACTTCAAATAATCTCCATTAAGGTCACAACTATCAAGGGCCAAAAGTGTTGAGATTGAATATGGATTAAGGTCACAACTATCGAGGGCCAAAAGTGTTGAGATTGAATATGGAGCCATAAGGTATATATTGTTGAACATAGGCCTATGAGGTTTCTTATAAAAACCATCTTAATGAAATGATTTTTTAAAGAACATTTGATTTCCGTATTTAAAATAATTATCGTTTTTTCCTAAAGAAAATTATCTTTAAATTATATAAAGGTATAATTTGTTTTATATACACGGTATTTATCCAAATACGATATAGAGAAAGTGCAGCCAAATGACTAAATTTGTTGAACTAAAAAACACAAATATCTATGGAGTTGATTACTCGACAGCAAAACAATATCTACTGATATGATGCTGAAAATGAGTTGATTGAAATACAAAACTGATCTTCGGACCATCTAATGTCTCCCCGAGCTATTCCACAAAACTTAGTTTTCAAAGATATTTAGATGGGTAGGAGGGATTTCTTCCCCATTTTTCCAATGATAGATAGACAACCTGCCTTTCGGCTCCTTTAGAGCCCGCTTTGACAGGGTGTCTGCCTCTTTATTATGCTCCCGATAAATGTGCTAAAAACTAATTTCTTTAAATGTTAGAGTCAGTTCCTTAATTTTTAATTTACAGCCATCTAAGTTCACCACTTGCAGTTGACTCTTTTGATTCATCCAATCAATAATGATTTTCGAATCCCCCAAGATTTGGATTTTGTCAATTGCCCAAATCAAGGCCACAGTAAGGGTCGCCCACATGCCCATTAGCTCTGCCTTTGTGTTTGTGCCCACTCCGCAGTTAATGTACCATTTGGTGACCCTCGAAGCATGATTTTTGAAAAAACCACCCGTTGCACAACAATCTCCTGATAATAAGGCTGCCCCATCGAAACAAGCCAGCGCGAAACCCTCTAAGTGAGTAAATTCACATACTTTGTTTGGAATGGGATTTACAGTAGTTGGTTGCCAAGTAAAAGAGACAACAATCCTATGCACCACTATGCGAAAAGAGGCATTGCAATCCTCAAATAACACTTGATTCCTCTCCATCTAGATGTGCCAACAAGTAAAGGCTGCCAGACTTACTGGAGCCGAATTGTCACATGTCCACATCTTAAAGCAATCGAAAACTGAAGCTCCAACCCAAAGGAATTTTAATTGATAGATTTTAGATAAACAATGCCAAACTGCTTTTGTGAAAGGGAAATGAATTAATAGATGATTGGCATTTTCAGCATCATTGTTGCACAACCTACACACCCCTAAGCCTACCCAACCTATTCTTTGGAGCACATTCCAGGTAAGAATTTTTTCAGAGGCAACCAGCCACAGAAACAATTTTATTTTTAATGAGAGAGGCCATTTCCACAGTTTTTGAACCCAACCTTTTTCGCTATGGAAATCCAATGGTTTTATGAGAGCATTATAAATATTTTTAACAGAAAAAACTCCAGATGCATCCCCCCTAGCCCAAACCAAGTTGTCCGCACCTGTTTGAAGAGATAGTGATGTGTCCCTTAAAGCATTGGTAAAGCCATCCCATTCCTATGCAAGTTGACCTGATAGCCTCAAGGAAAAACTAGTGTGCCATCGGTCTAGGAAGAAAAAAAGCCCCCTATCTCTCTAGCCTACGCTAGAACCAGAATTTGATTAATGGACAGCTGCTCATGAAGTGGTTCTGAGAGGATAAAGTACTCCTCTATACCAGCAATTTTATCTATTCTGATAAAAATCAAATTTCCAGATCTGACCTTCCACTGAAGCCAATGTAATATAACTAGAATGATTTTGGTCAATCCACTCTAGAATCTGGATGAATTCCACTGCTGATGATTTGGTTTTCTGAGCCAATCAACTACAGAAGAACCCCCCAAGTATGTATCCCTTATTATCCTCTACCAGATGCTATCCACCGTTAGCGCCCTCCAAAGGGTGTTTGCCAGAGTTGTTGTGTCGAAAGTGGTTAAAATTATGAGTCCCCACCCTCCGTAGTGCTTTGGTCTTGCAAGGAGGTCCCATATACAAAGATGGTAGTGGTGGTTTGCCTTCTGACCTCTCCATAAAAAAGAAAAATAAAGTTGCCAAATGTGGTTTAAAATAGATTTTGGGATTATCTCCAACGACATCCAAAAGACTGATTGACTCTCCAATACTGATTTTACCAAGATTAATCTGCCTCCCAAAGAGAGCCACTGACTGCACCAGAAACCAATTTTTTTTTCAACTTTTGTCACTAACCATCTCCAATCAATCACTTTGGCTACTCCTGGCTTTAAATAATAGCCTAAGTATTTGAAACCTAATTCTAAATCAACAAAGGAAAACAAAAGAATGGCTTTTAAGTGCTCAAGTTCAATATCATTAAGCCCCCAATAGTGAACAGATGTTTTTGTTGAATTAATGCAGAGTCCAGAAACCGAACAATAGGCTCAAAGAATGTCCAAAATTAATCTCCATTCCAACGGATTTTCCTTAGACATTATCAGGACATCATCAACAAACATTAGATGGATAAGTTTTTGATGTTGTGAGACCACTATACCAGAAATACTCTGGTTTACCATGAAATTTGCTAACATCATACTTAACCCTTCCATCATCAAAATAATCAGATAAGGGGATAGTGGACATCCATGAAGAAGCCCCCTCCAGCTCTTGAAATAATCTGTCTCCTTGCCATTTATCAAAACTACAAAATTAGCTCTTGTAACGCAACACATTATCCAATCCGTGAGCTTTATCCCAAATCCAATCAAGAGTAAAACCACTCTTAGGTACTCCAAGTCAATACTGTCATAGGCTTTTTTGAGTTCTAATTTTAGCACCAAAGATTTGATATTCTTTTTTTTGATGCTATGTAGTGTTTCATGGGATGAGCCAATTGCATCCTGAATTCTTCTACCCTTTAGGAATCCAAGTTGTTCAGGAGAAAGGCATTTTGAAAGGAAAGGCTTTATCCGATTTGCTAGGATTTTTGAGATCGCCTTGTAGATAAGATTACATAAAGAAATGGGAGGGTAATCATCAAAGGATTCCGGCTTGTTTACCTTCAGAATCAGTGCCAAGAAGGTAGAGTTAAGGCCTCCACTAAGTTTTCCATTCCTCCTTGAATCCTCCACCATTTTGAGTAGATCTTCACCTACTAAATCAAAGAAAGAAGTGAAAAAATCGGAAGTCCACCCATTTGGACCAGGGCTTCGATCTTTGTTAAACTTTACAAGAACAAAATTAATTTCCTCCAAAGTAACAGGATTAAAAAGTGAATCGGCCTCCTCCTCTGTAACCATTCTAGGATACAGGCTAGAAATCCTCACCATTTCTGTGTAATCTATTCGTTCTTTTTCTCTAAATAAATCCTTGAAATGTTTAACAGCCTCTTCTTTAATCGCATCCTACCCAGTAATTTTGTTCCCAGAACCCGAGATTACTTCCCAAACATGCTTCTAATTTCTATTAATGCTTTCCATCTTGTGGAAGAATTTGGTATTGGAGTCCCCACTCTGGATCCATGTAACCCTGCTGCGTAGGTGCCAAGCCTCCTCCTCCCCTCGTAGGTAATTGTTTCTGTTAGTTTCTAGCATGCGTAGATATCCATCATCCTCTAAGGATAACGAGCCATATGTTGATTTCAATAACAATCTTTCAATTTCATATTCCCAGCCTTCTAAAGACTTCTTTTTTTGAATCGAGACTTCTTTTAACCATTTCTTTGTTTGTAATTTAATTTCCTTAAGATTCCATACCAGTCGTTGTTGACTATTATCCTCCATCAAGAATTGGGGGTCTCTCCATATTTTATGAACCAGGTTTTTAAAATCAGCCTCCTGCAACCAAAGAGTATTAAACTTGAAAGGAAAAGTCTTGTACACTAGAGCATTCTCAAATTCAATAAAAAAAAGCAGTGTGATCAGAGATTAAAGGATATTCCACCCACGATCTAGAAAGGCCTAGAGAAGAAAAAGATGCTTCAGAGATTAAACACCTATCAAGCCTTCTGGCAATAGCATGATGGCCAACACACTCATTACGCCAAGTGGGGACCAATTTGGTTGGCTTAACATCAACCAAATTCAAGGATGAGAGTAGGTCTCTCAGATAAAATTCAAATGTGCCTGAAGAAATGACCCACCCCAATTTTCTTCCAAAGACAGAATGAAACTTAAGTCCCCTGCTATGATAATATTTGGGATAGTGTGTAAACCACTCTTTCCAAAAGTACTCCAACACTGTTGTCTTTCTTTACACGGACCATAAATATTTAGGAAGGACAACTTCTTTTTTGTGGATACACAACTACCAATTAATAAAATCCCGCCATCAGTCAGAAAAGGGTTCAACTCGAAGAAATTTGGGTCCCAAGCAACCAGTAAGCCTCCCGAAGTTCCTAAAGAGTTTACAGCAGTAGCAGCCCAAGAGGGACAAAGTTGGAGAAAAACATCTCTCGCTTTCTTCTGGTCCGATAGAGTTTCTTGTAAAAACACAATGTCTGGCCTTGAACGATCCAACAGTCTATGAACTGAGGCAGCTTTGATCGTGCCTCCGATCCCTCAGATGTTCAAAGTGAGCAATAACATCACGTTTCCCTTGCTTGGGAATTCATTTCTCTAAGGGCCCCTGAAACCGGGGAAGTGGAAAAACCATCATCTTCTTTATGACTAAAAATCGTCTGTTTCTTCTGAGAACTCCTAGTTTTTACAGGAGAAAGTTCTGAGGCCAGACCTCGTGACCAAGAGAAGGCTTTACCCCACTTATCGGTAGGTTGGGTGGAAGATGAGCCAATCTCCACAGAGGAAACAACTGCTTTCTTTCCAAGAAATACAGGTAATGGTTGTGGGAGCCCGATTACATTGGGGTTGGGTAACAAGGAGTCTAGGGTTTCAGAAAGTAGTGTGACCTCCTCCTCAGACTCTCTATATACTAGTAGGATGAAAGAGTTGTGAAGTACGTCTTCCACTGAAGATATTGTGGGCATCGGATTACTGTCGGATTGAGTAGGTGGGGAGTGACTCAGATTAAACTGCAAAGGGAAGGACAGTTGGTCTAAAAGAGAAGATAGTCTGGAAGGCATAGCTTTTGCAAATGGAGGGTCCTCTGGCATAGATGGAGAAGTAAGCACAAGAGTAACATGCATAAGGATCGAAGGTAAGGAGTTAGGACGGGTTGCATCTGCTGAAAAACATAGAGAAGAGGAAGACGAATTGATACAAGGAGGTTCAAAAAGTAAAGGACTAGGAATGGTTTTCTTCAGAAGTGTAAAAAACCTTAACCATTCCGAATTATTGAGGGCTTCCTTCTCCTCCCTGGACAGAGATTTAAACAAAAGAGGATAGATCGATTGTAAATTACCAGTAAGGTTTGAATTAGTCTCAATAAAGGATGACGAGGCTCCCAAGGACCCATGCAGGAAGTCCAGAGAGGCATCCACTTCAGTATACTTAGGAGGACTCCTCTATAGCTCATCCTCTTCAGTTAGATCCTCTAATAGTTTCCCCTTACAGGCGCGATGAAGGTGTCCAGTTTGACGACAAAGGTTGCAGCGGAATGGGAGCCCAAGATAATCCAGTGCTTGGGTAATTTTTCATCCTCTCCATTCGATCACAATCATTTCCTACAATCCATTGAATATGTCCACCTCCACTAGAACTTGACCCATCTTCCGCATTGGGGAACTGAGTGCTTTAGGGTCAAGTGCTATGAATCTCCCCAAAGTGTCTCCAATAGCCCTTAAGGCACCTTCATTCCACAAATACAGTGGGAGACCGGGAAGAAGTACCCAGAGGTGTCTGAACTGAAAGAACTCTGTATTCGGATTGAAAGAAATACTCCACCTCTTCAGCATAAGACTATTTCCCCAAAATACCCAGAGAAAACTTAGTAAGAGGAAAGTGTCCTCGGGAATATTGCAAATAAATCCCAACCATCCTTTAGTGAGGAAGATAACCTCAGGGTAATACCCAAGGATGGGAAACCACTGGAGTTTAATCCATTCCTCTAGAGAGCCTTTGCTCAAGAATTATATGATAATCGAGCTATAAGAGAGAAGAGGGCCATTCTGCAAGTATCCTCTAAACCCACGTCATTTCCTAAAACCATGCGTTTAGCCTTCTGATTTTCTTTCCACAGCTTTCGATGGAAAGGAGTCGACTGGAACAGATCAGACTGATCCTTAAAACCTCCTAGAGAATACAAGGAAGGGTTTGGCAGCCCTGGAGGCATAAAATTCGACTAGAACTTGGCTCTGCAACCCACAGAGGGAAGAGGGACAGCCTTAATGGAGGCAGGTTGTTGTGGGGGGAAATGTGAGTGTATACCAGGTACACTAGCCAAGTTTGATGGCTTGGTTTTTAAAATAGGTGCTCCTCGCGATGACCCCTTCTGTAACTTATCCATAGATTCAAATATCCCTGCTTGCCTCCAAATAACCTCATCCTCCAGGTTCAAAAGTGACTTTAACTTATGTTCCATTGTAATAGTATACACAATCCCAAAAAGGTACACAAAGGTCAGTCAAAACAACTATCACACTATGGCTGACAATAAGGTAGACCAAGAAATAAAAAGTCTGAGATCCCATATGAGGCCCCTCGGCTTTTAATATACACCACTTAAAAAAAAACTAAATGCCCCACCCTCTTGGGAAACTCGGGTCGAAAGTGGAGAACCCAACCACTGAGTGATCCAACGCACACCTAAAGACCACTGGAGAAAATAACAGCTACCCCACCCTCATAGAAGAGGGGACAAGAGTCAAACAAAAAAAAGAAAGCAGAATGGAACCACTGTGAGCACCAAAGCATCATGCCAATCAAGACAAGGATTAGCTCGCCTTCTTATCTGGTACCACCCTAAGGAAACACAAATTAGTAGGCAGGACTCAGTCTTCTGGACGACTTTGGATAAGGAAGGCCAGGATCTCTGCGCAATATTTGAAAAAAATCTTCCCACCTAACGACCTTGGCTCTCTGGCTCGCTCCATTCAACCTTGACTGATCGCTATCATGGTACCCTATGATCAAATTCATTAATTTTTCCATAACTATTAATGAAAAATTAAAATAATTATCTTAAATGGTTTAAATATTTTATACAAATATTTGTTTTGTTTTATTTTTTAAATGTTTTGTTTTTCAATTTAATTTGTGCATAATTAAAAGATGAAACAAATGTAAGTTGGTAAATTGTTGTATGCTCCTTTATGTGTTGTGTCATAGGACAATCTTGCAATTATTAACAAGGTTCTACTTAAAGTTAGGTGTTTTTTTATTAACATAAACGGTTAGTTTTTTTTATTATAAAAGGGGCTATGCAGAGGCAAAATCAATCAGAGGATACAAAAATTCAAAATGCCCTAAAGCCTTCAACAAATAAAGATAGCAGGTAAAGGACCTTACTAGTTCTTAGTAGGCACATAATCTCAGTAGTTGTTACAAAAAAACTACAACTATCCTTCAAAGTATATATTTTTACATATGATAGAAACAAAAACACACATTTGCACTGCATGCTCATGGTTTCCAAGTGGTACTAAAAATCTCGAATGGAATCGAGTCATAGGTCATTCCTGTTCCTTGAGTTACCTATTCCTTTTTATACTTCCTTCCCCTTGTAAGAGCAAGGAGGGGTTGGGTGCATATTTTTTTAAATCATCAACAAAGGAAAATGATTTAGAAGAATTAGTGTGGGATTGTACTTTTTGAACCCAATTCCCTTGACCTGAAAATTT
>JZKD02S1674172.1:625302-636601 GCA_000966675.3 Picea glauca
CATAAGGTTGAAATCAACAGAGACGTAACTTTTGATGAAAGGATTGCATTCAATAAATCTATAGAAAACTCCATAGACTCCAACAAAGAAGAGGAACATGAAGACACCAAAGAAGATAGCACATGTTCTCCAGAACATCTCAGTGAAGAACCAAAACCACCACATGTTCATGTGGAACCAATTATTGCACTTAAGACTAGAAATAGACCAACATGGCTTGAATCCACCTTGCAGGAAGCAAAAAATCATAAAGCTCCCAGTGACACCTTCAGACAAAGCAAGAAACCCAAAAGTTTCTTTAGTTATGCAACACTCATGAAAAGTATTATTAATTCGTAACCTTCCACCTTTGAGGAAGCAATAAAGCATAAAGAATGCAAGGAGGCCATGATGGAGGAATACCAATCTATTATGAAAAATGATGTATGGGAAGTTGTGCCTAGACCTAAAGAGAAGTTTGTAGAGTGGGTTTATAAGATAAAGCATGTTATAGATGGAAGTATTGACAAATAAAAGGCGAGATGTGTGGCTAGAGGATTCTCTTAGTATGAGGGAGAATATTATGATGATACGTTTGCTCTGGTTTCCAGATATACATCTATTAGAGCCATCATATCTCTAGCAGAATCAGTGGGTTGGAGCTTACATTAGATGGATGTAAAGACTACCTTTCTCAATGGAGTGATTGAGGAGTAATTTTACATAGAGAAACCTCAAGGTTTTGAGGTACACCCAAGAGAAACCCATGTATGCAGATTGAAGAAGGCCTTGTATGGACTCAAGCAAGCTCTAAGAGCTTGGTATGCACGTATTGATAACTATTTGACGAGACTTGGATTTTCCAAGAGTCAGGTTGATCCAAATCTCTATTACAAAGTTGTAATAATGCACCTGTGATTCTATTGTTATATGTTGATGATTTTTTTCTAATAGGTGCAGAGCCTCTCATTATTTAGTTTAAGAAGGATCTAGCCACTGAATTTGATATGAAGGATCTTGGTCTCATGAACTACTACTTGGGATTAGAAGTATGGCAGAAGGGTGAAGTCTTCCTAGGAAAAGGGAAGTATGTTGTAAAAATCATTCAGAAGTTTGGGACAATGGATTGCAAATCTGTTACACCTCAAAATTACTCACTTCGATAGTGTCGCAAGTGTTGTCATTACGAGTGTTCTAAGTGTCTCATCTTGTCTGCAAGTGTCGCATCTTGACTATAAGTGTTGTAAGTGTCAAAAACATCATACTACCATATTGCATATGTCGTGCCTCTAACAACATCATGAAGACACTTAAGACACCTCAAAGGTTAGTTTGGAAGAAGAGAAATCACTTGATAGGAAGTACACACCTTTTGACATTGAGAAAACCACAAAAAAATGGATTTTAGAGAGGAGCGCTCCCCTACCCATTGTCAAGGAGTGTTGGTGCTCCCTGAGCCTCTTTGGGGGAATGCTTGAACGCCCTGTGCACCCTTATGGGGGAGCGCTACCCTCTTTTTAGCAAATTATGGGTTTGTTGAGGCAAATAAGGGAAGAATCCATCAATTCCTAAAGGTAGTTGGATTCAAATGGATTGTCAAGGCATGATCTTAGGAGAGATCCTCAACTGAAGGAGAGTAATCCTCAACTTATCCCAAAGATATCTCAAGTGGTTGGACCTCTCCAAGGTTATATAAGGAGGCCTTATCATGGTGAAATGCACAATGGAGATTGAGAATTACATCAAACTTATGATCTCATGAGTGAGATTCCATCAAAGAAATAAATGGAGATTACTTAAGAAAAGGGGTTGGACAAGGAGAACTGGAAGAGGCTGTTGCGCCTTCATTCAAAGGATTGTAAGTACTTTTACTTGTTCTCATTAATATAATCAATGCTTGGCTTGTTTCTTTCAAACTTGTGCTTGTTCCATATGAATTTATCTACAGTAGATGGATCTATGATTGAGCTAATCTCAGTAGAGTAGTAAGTCCATTGTATCTTTGTTTTTCTTACAAGATCTATCAAGGAGCTTAGGATCGAAGCTCAGCCAAGACTTTGCAAGGACAAACATCATTCATAAGGTACATATCTTTCTCCTTCTCTTTCATTCATTAGCTTTATTAGATTTAAAAGGAAGTCAATGTCCATGTTAAGCACTTTCTGTTTTGGCCTTAGGAGTCTAGAGACCAAGAGGGAATCCACTTGTCCGTAGGGGGATTCACCTACAATAGAAATGGGTGACTCCACTAAGGATAAGGAGCTTTGATTTTTGTTTCCATTACCAGATCTTGTTTTGTCCCTTTTCCCACTAATTTTATCTTCTCCACATTGTCTTTTTTATTCTTATATTTGTTTGATTGCCTCATTATGTCATCAGGATCACCCTGATTGATTGAATTTCCTTGATTTTCTAAGTTTCTGGGCATTTTATGAGATTATGTAGTAGAGCGCTCCCCTTCCCTTGATAGAAGAGTACCAACACTCCCTGGTGGCCTTACATAGAGTGTTGGAGCGCTCTGGTACCCCTTACACCAGAGCGCTATCCCATTTTCAGTGAAAAACCCTCTAGTTTTTCAATTTCTAGGTTCAGTTTTTGCCTTTTGCATTTGCTCAAGGTCTCATACTCTTAGTCCATCTTGGTATTAGCATTCAATACCCTATTTCCTAAGGATTCATCCTCTTTTGTTTGGATTTTTTGACATTTGTTCTTACTTTGGAATAACTCTTTTTCCTTCACTTTGGAGTCAATTTGTCGTTTTCTTCTCGTTTATCTGAGTGAGTGAAAACTGTGTAAGGAGTTTCAAAGATCCTTTGTACTTTTCTTTCTGATCTTTGAGTCATATTGTCCAAGCTCTTTCTCCTTCCTTTTGAGTTTTTGGTTTTCTGTTTCTTGTTTGATCATAACAAGGGTGTCTTTTGGTTTATGTGAAGTTTGCTTCTAGATTGCTTAAATCTCACAACTCTTGAAGTCTGATTAGCATAGGAAGCCTTACATCTACTGGTTATCAGTCACATATAAACATTTTAGCATTGCATTGGATTCCTTATTGAGGAATATTGCATGAGGTCATTGCATCTTAGTGTTTGACAGTGAAAAGGAAAATGCTTTTCCTCCCCTTAATTAGACATTCATTGAAAGAAAAGATTGCTTATCATTTCGTATGCATGTTTCGGGAATTGAGTCATAATACCATCAATTTTCACTCTCATACACCTCTAAGTAAACAACAACCACTAAAATCAATGATTAACTAAAATTTATTAGACTTTTTACATCTCTGTTAGCAAACCTACATTAGTTTAAGGTGTAGGGCTTTGGAATAGGTTGAAAGGATAAATTTCCAAAGCTATCAAACAAACTTAGCATCTTGCGATAGGGAGAGAAAATCCAATTGTCGTATAGGCTTTCTAGGATCCCCCTCTCACACAGGGGTTACGCACGAGGTCACATTCGGGTGAGTTATGAAGATTATCCTTCTGTGGTTCAACTGTTTGTAGTGGTCGGATCGTATATTGGGGGTCACTTGAGGGTATACCCAAAATTATGTGTGGAAGCCTCTTGAGTTGATTTCAGACTTGTTATCCTGCCCATATGTTTGGATCAGACTGTCGACTATACCTTCTCAGGGGATGACTGTGAATTGGTGACCTTAATAGCCATAATCTTTAGGGTCTCACACAAGGTGATGGTGAAGGGAAGTCTCACTATACCTGGAATAGACATTGGTCAAACTCACTCGGGCTCCTTGGAGGGTAAATCCACAATTACTATGTGGAAGCTTGCACCAAGGCGTAAGTCCATTAAGCAGGTCACCAACATAACTGATCCACCTGCTCTATCCCTGCCCCTTCCTATTTTGATCTCGCGACGTTGGATTTCATCACCAACTAGTGGTTTCATTGTAGGAAGGTTTTGTTTGATTGCTTGCTTCTCATATTCATAGCGTGTGTTTGTTGTGTTACTTAGTGGACCTTAGGTCGAGTCAGTGTTAATGGCATCAAATCCTGAGAATACCAATGGAGGAACCCCTTCTCCTGGGGAACCTTATACCTTTCCTTCTTTTGGAAACTTTGGTCCTCCGTACATTGCCACACTAAGTCTTCCGGGACTCACCATCGAATTACCAATTGGTTGTTTCCCACTCTGACGATCTCAAATCCTCCTAGTTCTTCAACTGCATCTAATACCTTAGATGTCAGTACACCACCCACACATCAACCTCATGTCAATTTTTTTCCTTCTTCACCCATTAAGTCTCCTTCCCTTTCTCCTTCTTCTCCTAGTGAAATCTCTAAAGCAAGTAGCCACGTTGATCAGAAGAAGAAGAAACATAAAGAGAAGAAGAAGAAACGGAAAGAGAAAAATAAGAAGAGCTCGAAAACGACCAAGGCCCCAACAACATTAGATTTTGGATCCAAGAAAATAATTACTGTTAATATTACTAGGAGTGTTGATGAGGTCAACAAGATTAAAATGAAGAATCTGAAACTCAAATTCCCTTGCATTCTTTGTAAGGATGACCACTTTATGAGGGATTGCCTTGGTATTACCAAAGTCTTAGAAATATGGTCCTTCATGTCATCGGCCTCTATCGGTCATGCCGATGATACCCCATCAACTAGTGATGCTAAGGTTGGTAAGAATAATACAACTGTCAAATTCCCTTGCATGTTATGCAAAGGTGATCATTATTCTCACCTTTGTCCTCATATGGACAAGGCTTCTTCTCTTTTGGAAAAACTTCAACTTCCAAAAGGTTATCGTAATATTTCTCCCAACCCATTGTTAGTTGATGGACTGATCAATTCGGTTCCATCCCCGATCAATCCGATTGATCAGGTGGTCAATCTAGTTTCATCCTTGGTTGAACCACTCACCAAAGTAGTTGATCTGGTTCCATCATCAATCAGCCCTACTCTTCATCAAAAGAGTGTAACCCAAGTAGTCAATCCATTTTCATCCTCAGTCGACCCCACTCTCTCGTTAGAGAGTGACACCAAAGCAGTCAATCCATTTCCACCTGTCGACCCCATTCTCCCCTTGGAGAATGAAACCCACATGGTTGATCCAGTTCTGTCATTGGTCGATCCCACTCCTCCTTTGACGAGTGCCAAAGTGGCTGATCCAGTCCCTTCCTCGATCAGTCCCACCCTTCCTCTGAAGAGTGCCTATGTGGTCAATTTGATCCTATCATCGGTCGATCCTACTCTCCCTCTAGAGAATAAACCCGATACTGCCCACGTTTTTCTCATTGATACAAAATCTACTGTGTTGGGGGGCATTCCTCATTCTTACGTGAAACCCCATCTAAGTAATGAGGCCATCCTTTTTTATTGGGGTGCACTAACAGGACCTCGTCTTCCCTCTCACATTCCTTTCCAGATTACAGTACAGGTTTGTGGTCGGGACGTTCCTCAAACGCTGATAGATGAAGGTGCGTCCGTTAGTATTTTTTCCTATGTTGCTTGGCACGCTTTGGGCTTTCCTTAGCTTGCACCGATTACACATAATCTGTTAGCTTTTAATAGAAGAACTAGTCAACCTTTAGGGACCCTTCCTTAGTTTCCAGTAACTTTGGGAGGGAAAATTGTCTTTATTGAAGTCATGGTAGTTCGAGACCCCTTGGATTTTGCTTTACTCCTTGGGAGGGATTATGTCTATTCCATGAAAGCTATTGTGTCCACTCTTTTTCATGCGATATCTTTCCCTCACGATGAAAGAATTGTGACTATTAATCAACTTTCCTTCATTGGTCCTGACTGGATTACCTCCCTTAATGGTTCTTATATGACGACAGTATCGCCCCCGCCGCATGTCAATTATGTGGCGTTGTCTCCCATGCCTTCAACTTCCGATGATTTGGATCCAGTAGTTGACATGGTGATCTCTTCAGTAGGGTTATTGGAGCCTAATCTCCTTACCCATGTCTCGGTCCTCAAAATGTGTTCCTTCCAGAGTGACTTTCATCCATCCAGTGAATATCTCTTGGAAGACATGATCGAGTTTTGTCCCTTGACATGGTGTCCTTCCAGAGCGTTATTCTCTTGGAAGCCATGATTAAGAAGAGTCCATGAGCATAGTTTTCCTCTATGTGGCAAGATCGTTAAAAAATGAAACAGAGGCTACGAGCACAATTTTTCTTCTCTATGGAAAGCTTGTTAAACAATGAAACAGAGGTCACGAGCATAGTTTCTATTCTATGTAGCAAGCTCGTTAAAAAATGAAATAGAGGTTACGAGCACAGTTTCTCTTCTCTATGGAAATCTCGTTAAAAAATGAAACGGAGGCCTTGAGCATAGTCTTCCTCTCTGTAGCAAGCTTGTTAAAAAATGGAACATAAGCCTTGAGCATAGTTTTCCTCTCTGTAGCAAGCTCATTAAAAAATGAAACAACAATCTGGGGATTGAACCCGGAGCCCTGAGCATAGTTCTTTTCCTGTGTAAAGCTCGTTAAAAAATGAAACAGTCACCTCTCCTGTCAGGTCGAGTCTTTCGCCAGATCTCGTAGATGTCGAGTCGAGTCTTTCGATAGCTCTCATATTTGAACCTTCATTTCATCCACCTGTATCCTCTTTCTCCATCTAGTAGAGAAATTGGTGACAACCTCAACGTCGATGAATGAATTGAAGCTTGGAGGGCAAGTATCTAGCCTTTGATGATAATTCTAGAGTTAAGCCACTAGATTTCAAGCTGGGGGCATACCGAGCTTAGTCTTTGTTCTTTCTCGTGCTCGAATAAACATGAGAATGTAACCAAGTAGACTTTTATCACTTTTTCAGACTCGCATGGATATACAAAAAAGGAACCCCTTGGAGTCGTCTTTCATCTCTTTTCAGACTCTCTAAACATGAAATGATTGCCAAGTGATCTTGCTTCCTTTCCCACTCGTTAAAAGGTTTGAAAGGGCATCTTTCGAGTGATAATTTATCTCTTTTTCAGCCTCATATGACTTACATTACGAAAAAGGACAACATTGGAGTCGTATTTAAGTCATTTTCAGACTCTCTAAATATGAAAAATAACTGAGTTTACCTTCTTTGGACTCGTTAAACGATCATACATTGAAGGGCTCATGTGAGACCGAACCCTTACTTCTTCTAGTTCGTTAAACAAAGGAAGAGGGACTTACCGAAGGTGAGTCATATCGAGCATGTTTTACCCTCCTTGAGCTCGTTAAATTAAAAAGAGGTACTCGGCTATCTGGATGGGGGAAAAATTAAAAGAAGAAAGCCAAGCAATTTTTGAGAACACTACCAGTAACTCTTACAGTCGCCCTTGAACATGGAATTTTGTCTTTGCACGCATTTTAATCCGTTGAACCTCTACATTGTTGGACAAATGAGAGGGGGGGTGAATCATTTGTTACCATGCTTAAACAATTATGCTTATTTTAAACTCTTTACACAACATTTAATGTCAGTCACAATAATGCAGGGAAGTAAGCAATAGAAAATTCAGCATCAGTCACACATATGAGATACACAGAGACAGATATTTCTCAAGGAAACCCATACAGGGTAAAAACCTCTTCTTCTTTATATGATAAGTAATCTTTACATTCTTTACATTATCATACATATGAGCACCAACTCATAATGAGGATACAACCTTTGTTTTGCAAGCAACATCTTGCTGAGAGCACCAACTCTCTGTTTTCTCTAGCACCTACTAGAAGGAAGCACCAACTCCCTGGTTTCTCTAGCACCCACTAGAAGGAAGCACCAACTCCCTAAGTGTTCCAGCACCAAATTCCATTCACACAGGCACCAACCTATATAACAGAGAACAACAGTTCTCCCTTGCACTACCCTGCCACCTTGGTTTCTCTGGCTGCAACCAGATGGAAGCTACAACTCCCTATGTTCAAGCACCCACTTGAACTTCTGAGGACAACAGTCCTCCCTAGAACCTCCCTTCCACCCTGAAATATAAATCTTTGTTATTAAGACTTATTACAATGATATAAAGTTCTTCAATGGCTTACCGGTCTCATCACTATTCTGCTCCACTGCGCTTCTCTATCTACATCAGTGTCTTCTGCACATCCCTTGCGCTTTCTGTTCTTTTTCCTCTTATTCTCTCTGTGCCATGTCCCTTCAATGCACCATTCCTCTTCTCTGTGTTTCTGCTGGTGCACACTCCTCCTCCTACACTCCTTGATCACCCTCAACAATCGCAACCCTCATCTCTTCTTTGTTTTGCATACTTATAGTCTCTGTGCTCCTTGTGCATACTCTCTCTATGTCGAGTGCTCTGCCTGATCATCATGGCAACTCTTTAGCTTCTCTAGAAGTTAAACCCATGTGTCCATCATCATTGGATGTTATGTTGAGATTCCTTAGCATGTCTGGTAGTTGAGACTCTTTGTCTTCTCTATCAAAGTCGAGTTGATCCTCTCTGTTGCAGTTACAGGCTTCAACCCTCTTCCATCTATCAATCAACTCTAAGAATAGTCTTCATTCCACTGGAAGATGCCTTGAGCCTCTTCATCTTCTCTGGCAATCACACTCATGCCTATTTCATTCCTCTGGCAGAAGCCATCAGTCGTTTCTAGCAATTACACTCTGAAGTGAAACAGTAGCCCTCCGATCATATTCAAGTTCACCTGTACCATTGGATGGAGTTCATAGGGTCTTGAATTTAATTCATCATTTTTCATTTCAACATTTCAGGATTCCTGTGGTTGAGGTTTCTTTACGCTTCACGTACTGATCCCCAAAACTCTGAAATTGAGCTTGGTTGCACTAGCTCCTTCCTCCATCTTCTGTCGATGTCACCAATGTCTATGACCACAGACTGAGCCAAAACGTGTTTCAAATTTTGGAATTTCGACAATCCTATTGTGAGGCATCTTGACTCTCCAAGTCGTGACCTCCAAAACTCCAAAAAAGGATCTTAGCTGGACTAGCTTCGATCATTTCGACATTTTGTATTTCGGCATTTCGCATTTCAGCAATTTGCGATTTCGCATATCGCGAGTTCGAGAGGTTAGGGAACCCCTTTCCTCGACTTTCCAGTCAGCGAAATGAAAATCTGTCACCACGTGTCCTATGGACCCAACGGTCCAGATCTTGTCATGATTTTGACACTTCATGGGCCTTCGTCATGTCTGATCAACTGTCCAGATCAATCCTCAATTTGATGGCTAGGATTATTTCATGATTTCGCATATCGCAACTTCAAAGGTTACAGTTCCTTTGTTCTTTGATTTCCTAGTCTGCGAAATCCCAGTATCTGAAACTTCGAAATGGAGTTGGACCAACATATTTCAGCGTTTCACATTTTGCTGCTTCGGGACTCCTGTTGCGAGGGTCCTTGACATCTCCAACTCCCAGTCTGCAAAATCCCAGTATCCGAAACTCCGAAATGGAGTCAGACCAACATATTTTGGTGTTTCGCATTTCGCCACTTCAGGACTCCTATCGTGAGGGTCCTTGACATCTCCAACTCCCGGTATCCGAAATCCCGGTCGAAGTGCCTGTTTTGGGTTTTTGGGGTTTTTCATTTCATGATTTTGGGACTCCTATGGTGAAGTGTTTTGACACTTCAACTCCCGGTTTTCGAAACTGTCTCCTACTTTCAGGATTTTGGCATTTTGCATTTCGCGATTCCGGGACTCCTGTGGTGAAGTGTTTTGACACTTCCATCTCCCGGTATCTGAAACTCCGAAATGGAGTCGGATCAATTTGTCACTGATCTTCCTTGCCTACCTGTTTTCCATCAAATGATCAAGCACACTCTTGCACTCTGCGTACACCTCTGCACTTATCCTCATGAGCTTACGTAGTCCCTGTTTTTCCATCGCTGCATACTCTGATCTTGCCATCAATGACAAGCACACCTATCTGTAGACATGCCAACAATATCCCCCTTTGGCATTGATGGAAACCCTGAACGAGTGCACTAAAATGTTTGGACCTCCAATTGTAGCATCTGGTTCGGACCACTCCTTTTCTCCCCCTTTGACATCAATGTCAAAGAAAACATGCTCCCCCTGAGCTGTTGCAGTATTTTTAGGAGGTATCAGATATTCAATCAATACAATACTCCCCCTAATAGGATGGACTCTCTTAGGTGTGAGACAGGATGACGCCCAACTTCTGTCAGAGATATTCAAATGGTGTCTTGGCTAGTGGTTTAGTAAATATGTCTAGAATTTGTTCTGTGGTTGGAATGTAATGGCCTGAACAACTTGATTGGTGAACTGCTCTCTCAAAAAATGGTATTTTATGGGAATATGCTTGGTCTTGGAGTGGAATAAAGGATTCTTAGATACACTGATGGCACTAGTGTTATCACTGTAATGAATTGGGATCGATGCTACGTATTTTACCTCCAAATCTGCAAGTGTCTGAATCATCCATAATACCTGAGTGCAACAGGTAGCAGCAAAAATGTACTCTGCTTCTGTCGTTGATAAAGAAATGGAACCTTTCTTTTTACTAAGTCATGCTACTAATGAGTCACCCAGGAAGAATGCTCCTCCACTGGTGATTTTTCTTTCATCAAATAGTTTTCCCAATCTACATCTGAATAAGCAGTTAACTAAAAATTCTAATTTTTGGGATACCACAGACCATAAGTCATTGTTTTTTTCGAATACCTAAATATCCTTTTGACAGATTGCAAATGACTCTGTTTAGGTGCAGACTGATATCTTCCTACCATTCCAACAACATGCATTATGTTTGGGCAAGATGCTGTGATGTACAACAGGCTGCCTATCATTGACCTATATGAAGTTTGATCAATATCAGGTGAGTCATCATCCTTTCTTAATTTGCATCCAGTAACCATAGGTGTACCCACAGGTTTAGAATCTTCCATTTGAAACATTTTCAACATTTCTCTTAGATATTTTTCTTGAGAAATGAACATCCCTTCAGACCTCTGAGTAATTTGCAGACCAAGAAAAAATGACAGTTCACCTATCATAGACATTTCAAACTCAGACTCCATTGCAGAAGCAAACCATTGTACCAATTGATCCTTATTACATCCAAAGATGATGTCATCTACATAGACCAACGCAATGAGAAAATCATTACCCTCTGTTTTGATATATAGATTGTTGTCTATTGTTCCTCTCTTGAACCTTTTGTCTTTGAGATACGTATCCAGTCTGTGATACCAGGCACGAGGGGCTTGTTTTAACCCATATAAATCTTTCTTCAGCTTGCATACTAAGTTAGGGTTATTAGACAGTTCGAAACCCTCTGGTTGTTTCATATAGACTTCTTCATTTAAATCTCCATTTAGAAAAGTTGACTTGACATCCATTTGATAGACTTTAAACCTTTTATGACAAGCATAGGCAA
>JZKD02S1674173.1:82388-101762 GCA_000966675.3 Picea glauca
GGGGGGATTGGGGAGAGGGAGGTAGATGAGGTTCCAAACTTGGGAGGAGAAGTGGAATTCGAGAAAAATATGGGGGATAGATTTAGAAGCTTAGAGACAAAAAGGGCAGTGAGAGGGACCTTGAATTCCACGTTTTAGGAGATTTTCAGCTGTTAGAATTTTACCATGGACCAAAATCCAACAAAAGATATTAAATTTGGGTAACGAGCGCCCGTACCAAATCTCTTTCCAGATCTTGGAAGGAAGGGGGCCTTGAATTTTAGAAATCAAATGAGTGTATCCATCTTTGACAAAAAATGTTTTCCCACCCCAACTTCGTGAATCTGGCAAGGAACGGTTAGAGGGGGTGCATCCAACAAGGTTATTGAAGAGGGTGGGAAGGAGGGAGCTAATATGGTCAGGGGAATTGGGCGGCTTCCAATTGATCCAATCCCCCTCTGAATTCCAAAGGCAGAAGTCCCTAAAGAGGGAGATACCATTTGAGCAACACCAATCTTTAAGAGTTTGTAGGATTGTTAGATTGTTCATGGGTTCACGATTAAAAATGTGATCTTTCCAAACATTAATTAGCTCTCCATTCCCCGGGGCCCAGGAGAGTTTGGATTTGATAAGAGGGGTGACATTTTTGAGGAGGCGCCAAATCGGAGTACCAAGGAGGGAGGGGATGGAACCATTGAAACAACGCGGCCTGGAAGAGTGGAAACATTTAGTTAGAGGTGTTGTTTTCCACGAATCTAGGTTACCTGTAATTAATCGCTAAACAAGCTAAGCTCCCAGTGAGGTATTCATTAGTGTTGGCTCCCTGATGGCCAGTCCAACTTTATTAAGGGGTTGGAAAACTTGTTTACAATTTAAAAGATGAAATTTTTTTGTATCCGTTTTCCCACCATCCCAGAGGAAACTTCTGAGCGCTCTGGAGATTTTGTCCAGGACACCTTTGGGAGATAGTAGACCTGAACATTGGAAAATGGAGAGGGAAGAGAGAATTGATTTTATAAGAACATATTTCCTTGTACGATTGAGTCAGCAGCCTCCCCAATTTTGAATTCTTGTTGAGATTTTTCCAATGACTTCTTGTCAAGTTGAAGAACCATATGAGGTAATTTAGATTGGCATTCCCAAGTATTTGAAGTATTTCCAAGTTGTGATAATGGGGAAACTGAAAATTCTGGCGATTTGATCTTTTAAGTTCCCTGGAACATGCCACCCATAAATCCATCATTTAGATATATTTAGTTTACCGCCTGAGGTTGCAAGGAAGGAGCTAAGAACTTTCTAAAAACGCATGGAGATACAAATAGAAGTTGATCCCAATAGGAGGGTATCGTCTACGAATTGTGAGTGGTTTATTTCCTTGACCCCTCTCGCTATGAGTAAGCCAGGGAGTTTTCCCTTTCTTCGTTCTTCTTCCAATTTGTGGCTGAGAGAGTCTTCTAGGAGAATGTAGAGAAAAGGGGAGAGGGGACAACCTTGGTGAAGGCCTCTGTTGGCCTTGAAAAATTGCAAGGGGCGCTCATTGAGGAGAGGTGAGATCCAAGGCGTGCTGATGCAATCTCTGATCCAGTTAATTAAGTCTTCAGAGAAACCATAAGCTTTGAGGACTGAGAAAAGGAAGTTGTGCTTGACCCGGTCAAAGACATTTTCCATGTCGAGTTTAACAACCATTCCTGGAGCTTTAGATTTCTTACTAGAATGGATGTCTACCTGGACTAGCACAATGTTGTTTGTTATCTTCTTTTCCTTTAAAAAGACACTATGATTTTATAAAATTAACTTTGAAAGTAGGGGATTGAGCCGGGTTGCAATAATCTTGGTGAGGATTTTGTATGAAGAGTTACAAAGGGAGATAGGGTGGAAATGAGTGAAGTTGGAAGGGTTGGACTCTTTGAGGATAAGAGCTAGAAAGGTGGAATTAGTTGCTCCTCCTATTTTTTGTTTGTGTAAGGTATAATTTAGCATTTTATTCAGATCTCATTTGATAATATCCCAGAAGGAGTGGTAGAATCTGATTGGGAAGCCATCAGGTCCAGGAGCTTTGTCAGGATCCAAGCTCCAAACTGCTTTGGTTATTTATTCTTCTATTATATCCTTGACTAATTGGTTGTTTTCATGCTTTGAAACTATACTTGGGATGTTGGCAAGCATGTCAATAACATTTGCATTTGTTTCTTCATCGGTTGGTTGTTAATATAAGTTATTAAAGTCATGAAAAGCCTCTTCTTTGACTTGGTCAAAGGAATCGAGTTGCTGCCCTATACTTGAGGTAATGGAGATGAATGTATTTTGTTTCCTTCGTGATTGAGCTTGCTTGTGAAATAAGGAGGTGTTTGAATTTCCCGCTTTTATCTAGAGGCCTCTAGATTTCAGCCGCCAATGTTCTTCTTCTCTGCGCAAGGTGTGTTGGAGATGCTATTGTGCCTCTTTCTCTTGATTCAACAGTGTTTTTGTAACCATTTATTTTTCGATCTGGTGTTGAACTCTCCTGAGTTGCTCTATTTTTTCTTGTTTTTCTTGTTGGGGAGGAATGAATGAGTTTTTCACCCATTCTTTGAGAGTTTGCTTGACTAGTTTGATCTTGCTTTCCAAAACAAAATTTGAAGATCCAGAGAAGGGAGTGGTCCATGCATTTATAACCAGAAGAGGGACGGCTCGGTTTTCCAACCAAAGTTGATTGAAATGAAAAGGGAGGGGGGAAAAGTTTTGAGGAGTTTGGAAGGAGAGGGAGATTGGTTTATGATATGAGACAACGAAGGGGAGGATTAGAGCGGAAATGAAAAAGGGGGAGAGAAGGAGGTTGTTGTTGATGAGAAAATGGTCAAGGCGGGTTGTTATATGGCTAAGGCCAGAGCGTCTATTGTTACAAGTATACTTTCCTTTTGAAGGTTTGATGTCCTGCATATCCCAATCTGAGATGAGATCGGTGAGATTTTCAGAGAAAGGGTCTCTGATTTTACTTCCCCCTTTTTTTTTATCTTGGATTGAGGTGGGTGTTGAAGTCACCCCCAATTATGCAATTGGAGAGATCTATGAAGTTCTTGAGTTTTGATAGGGAATTCCAGGTAGCCATTTTTTCTTTGTAGGAGTTGGGAATGTAAACATTAACTACAGAGATGTTATTATTATTGTCCTTGTTTTTTATAACTGTTAAAAGCCAGCTTTGGGTTTCTAGGGTTACCTTGGAAGTCCATATTTGCTCATCCCAAAGAGTTTGTGATGCCGCCAGAGGCTCCTTGAGAGCTAACAACCGCCCCCCCTGTGGTTTTGATTTTTTTTTTGTTGCTTCTAGAAGAGATGGAGCATCCATTTTGGTTTCCTGGAAGAGAATAAATGAGGGGTTGGCCATTTTGTTTAGGTCTTTTAGAGCTTCGACTTTAGACTTGTTGCCGAAGCCCCTGCAGTTCCAAGAAAGAAAGATCATTGGAGGGGGGTGGAGGAGGCCCGGTTACCATAAGTCGAGTGATCCATTCCTTTGGTTCCTGATTTTCGTGTTGATGTGTATATGGTGTTTTATATATTTTTTTGCTTTCCTTGTGCCTTTTCTTTTGAGGCTGCTTCCTCTCTAACTTCCTTGTTTGTTCATCGTCCCAATTTTCTTGGCTTCTCTGGTGGGATTTTTCATTCTTCTTTTTCTTGAGTATGTTGAGCTTGCGAGTGGGGATCTTCATTTCCTTGCTGTGATGATCCTCACATGCCCTCCTTGGAGGGATCGTCTTCATCTGACTCATCAAAAAAGCCAAATGAGGGTGGGGCAGAAGGAGGAGGAGGCTCCAAAACTATAACCAGGGGAGGATTTTGTTTTGAGGAGGATTCTCTGAGTGGATCAAAGGAGTTGTGGATGGGAGGGGGAGGGGGGTTGGGGGGAAAAGAAGGGGATTTTTTAGGAGGGGATTTCAAAGGGGGGTTTTGACAAGGGGGATTAGGGTAAGTCAGGGGACTAGAGGGACTTGGACGAGAGACAAATATTTTGCCTCTAGATACTTTCTTTTGTACCTACTTCCATACACATTCATGATGTGCTGCATCGACTCCTGAAGATTTCTTATTACTGGGGAAATTATTTGCAAAATTTCCATATTCGTGACATGACTTACATTTGAATGCAAGTTGCTCGTAGTCTAGTTTTTGGATGTGGGTCCAGTCATCTAGCTTTAGTTTGATTTCTTCCGAAATCCCTTTTTCTAGATATACTTCCACATAGATCCTGGCACAAGAGTACAAACTAGATTTAGGTTATGCCCTATTAATGAATTTTCCCAAAGTATCTCCTATACTTTTCAAGACTTCATCACCCCAACAATGGAAAGGTATATGGGGAAGTCTTACCCATACTGGCATGACGAAGGGTATGTCATTTTCTGGGTTGAAATCTGACATCCATTTATTTAAGTATAACCCTCTTGGGCCGAAAAAGTAGGGGCCATTTCTGAAAATGATATCTCTATCTGATTTAAGCTCAAAGTAAAAGATATAGAAACCCTTCCCATAAAAGAAGTGACTCATGCGTCCTTGGACCAAGGGATGCCAGTTCCACTCATCTAAATATCTATCTGCCGAGGTGAGGGCCATAAACCCATGAAATGGCTGACAAGCGCTCTGGAGGCGAATGAGAGAGCTTTTCTTCTCGTGGAGATGTAGGGGATTGAAACTTCTGGGATCTGATCCAGTTTCTTTACAAACTGAGAGGAGCTAGAGCGCGGTGGGGGGGGACTCAACGAGGCCACAAGAGCCTTGAAGGAGACAACCTCGTTGATAAAATTTGGGGGGCGGATCCGGATCAGGATTTGTCGAGGCCATGAGGGATGAGGGTTGAGAGATGAAGGAGGAGGGATAGGGTTGCAGAGCTCGTGGCGGTCGTTGCACATTAGTCGCCAGTTTTTAATACATGTAAATTGTTATTCACTGAAGAATGAATATTTCTGAATATTGATATTTGATTGATAAATGATACAAATATGATTACAATACCCTTGTGACGATTTTCTATATAGAATTGATTGGTCATGAGGTGAGGAGGTACATGCCTCTTTGATGAAGAGGTATATGCCTCTTGATTTAATTAAATGTTTATTTATTATTTATTATTATTATTATTATTATTATTATTATTATTATTATGTTTGTAACAATCGACTAGGTCGACCATGTTTTTCCATATTATCCATATTTGACCATATTAACCACATTGACCTACTATCCTTGGATCAACTAGTCTATTAAACTTTTTACACATTAACCCTAGTAAACCATAAGTCATCAATGACCATTTTTGACCATATAGACCATGGTAAACTATAGTTTAACCACAAACCCTTGAACCTCATAATCGAATAACCCTAATAACCCCTAAAATACATCCACTTAACCTACTAACACCCTGATACTCTGTGACCCTTAGCCCTATGACTCATAATGCAATCACAGCCTAAAATTCTACGATTCCCCTTAATTCATATGTCACCTAATGAAATCACCCCTATGACCCCAAGCACACTAAATCCCTGACATACCATAACCCTCAATCACATTGACCATGGGTGACGTACACACCCTAATATCTATAAACCTTGACATAATTACCCCTTGACACACTTTGACCTTGAAGACACTAACCCCCAATACCTTAATCCCAAACACACTAACCTTTTGATACACTTTGACCTTTGACCACTATTATCCCAGATGAAATCACCCCCTAACACATCATAACCTCATATGCACTAAACCCCTAATATACCCTAGCTCCCAATCGATTTGAATGTGAATATAATATATCTCTTAATCCCTATCAACCTTCACACATTCACCCCTTAACATAATCAACCATTGATACATAGAAGATACTAAACCCCCCGATACACTATGATCCCCAATACATTAACCCCTATATACACCTTATCCCTTTATCCTAATGACCCTTGATGCAATCACCCCTAGCATGTTATGAGATCAAATAATCTAACCAATAATCATTATGACCCTAGACACAATATACATCGTAATCCCTATGAACCTTGACATGATATCCCTCTAACAAAATCACACCTTGGCACACTTTGACCTTGAAGACACTAATCCCCTAATACACTATAACCTTGTATGCATTGACCCCCTAATACACTTTGACTCTTATCCCATATAACTCTCGATGGAATCACTCCTTCACACGTTATAACCTTAAACAAGCTAACCCTTAATATACCATAACTCCCAATCACAACAACCTTTGACACAATAGACCCTTTAATCCCTATGAACCTTGACATGATCACCTCCTGAAAAAATGTGATTCCAAAGAGACTAAGTACCCATAATACATTATGAACATGAACAAACTAACCCCATGATACCGTTTGTTCCTTAACCCCCATGACCCTTAATGTAATCAACCCCAAACATGCTATGAAATTTAACATAGTAACTCACTAATACACCATAACTCCCTATCACTATGACCCGAAACACAATATGCTCATAATCCCTATGAAACTTAACAATGTCAGCCCCTAACACACTATGACCCCTAGGACACTTAACCACTAGTACATTGTGACAATAAACACATTAACCCCTTTCTACACTTTGACCCTTAACCCCTATGACCTCTTATGCAATCACCCAATAACACCTTACAACCATGATCACACTACCCCCCTAAGATATTATAACCCATAATCATTATTACTATAGACAAATTATACTCCCTAATTCCTATGAGCCTTGACAGAATCACGTTGTAACAAACTATGATTCCAAAGCCACTAACTCCCTTATGCATTATACCTCGAAAACACTAACATATTGATACACTTTGAACCTTAACTTCTATGACCCTTGATGCACTCAACTCTAACACATTATTTCCCAAAATTTTCCATAGTCACTCATTGACATAATTACCCCATGGTACACTACGACCCCCAAGCCACTAACCCCCTAATACACTATGAATTTTACACATTAACCCCTTAATCACTTTAACCCTAAACCCTTATGGCTCTCAATGAAATTACCCATTAACACTGTAGACCCTTGATGTAATTACCCTCTAACACCTTATGAGCCCAAACACACTAACCCACATTGATTGTGACCCAAAACACATTGTAACTCCTAATCCCTATGAACCTTGACATGCTCACCCACTGATATATTGTGACCCTAGAGACACTAACCCCCTAATACACTATGAACTCAAACCACTAACCCCATGCTACTATTTGACCCTTAAGCTTGATGACCCTTGATGCACTCACCCATTAACATGTTATGAACCCAAACATACAAACCCCCATTCAATATGACTTCAAACACAATATGTCCCCTAATCCCTAAGAACATTGATACAATCACCCCTTGACACACTATGACCCCTAAGACACTACTCCCTTAATACACTATGACTTCTAGCTCACTAACCCCCTAATCCTTTTTATCCTTAACCCCCTAATCCTAATGCAATCACCCCATGACACCTTACAACCCAAACACACTAACCCCTTAATATGCTCAAAGAATTATAGTACTCGAAATGGAAGTACTCAAACTATAAACAATAATAAATAAAAATGAAAAAAAAAGAGGCAAAGTGTTGGGGGAATTTTCATATCCAAAGGTTGGAATGCACTGACACTTGTACTCAAATGAGTAAACAAGAATTGATTGCATTGATAGTAGAATGGATGAATACCATTGAGAGTGGAGACAACTTTTAATAAAGGATTAACAAACAATCCTATATTAACTTGGTGGTGAGTCAATAATGAATTTAATAATAGATCTCAACTAACTTAATGATGAGCACTTATTATAAATAACTAATGACTCTCAATTAACTTAGTGATAAATTATTAGTAATACACATTATTTTACGAGCTTACAAACAAAATATATCATGTACAAGATATGTTATTTGTAAGTACACAACATTCAAGATATCATTGAAAGATCCTTTATGACAACAATAATAACACCATGTTTTTATCACCATCATAAACTCTCCACATTATGCTAGCACCAACCTTTAGTGAAGAGAGATCCAAGAACGATCATTTCTACAAACATGTCAGTCAATTGCTCACAAAAGAATAATGACCCATCATTTGTGCTAGGAATAATCATGGGTTAAATGATACTTTGTGAAACTTGAGAAACAAAATGTGATGCCTCCACAATGGAGACATCGAGAGTAATAGGGACACCGAAATAACTTGGGGATGCTTGTACCACAAAAGTTTTAAAGATACAAAAATAATACAGGGTAACTGGTAGACACATATTTAGTCTTTGCACCACACTTTTCAAATCCTTATCTTAATCTATAATTGAACTCTATGAGGGACTCAACTAGTTTTTAGTGGATATATAGAAGTGCAATGATGATAGTGTGTGGTTGGGTCATCTCACTCTATTCTTGCAAATACTTATCGGAAACATCCTAGACTATAGTTGGAGATGCTTGTAGATATTCCCACCATTGAAGAGAAATATTTCTAATGTTTCTCTTGAAATAATAAAGCTTAAATTGATTAATATCCATGCCTTTTAGAATAATATCCCAATGCTTCTCCATCATGCCTATGAACTGACATGTCTATCATACAAAGGGACTGTTGACGCTCAAAAGCGCAACATAGGGTACATGCTTGCAAATGGTTGCAAACACCTTATGACTTGTTATTTAACTATATTTAATAATATACTAATAGGTGGGACCCCTGGTGAAACTTGTGTGACTATGACGAAGAAACAACAATTATGCTTTACATGCTTATGAGTTGGCCGAGATGATCCCTATTGTTTATTTGCGTTTAAAATATCTGTAGGAATGATTAATCCAATATGATGATAAGGGCGATATGATTTAAAAGGGAATAGTCTTGTTTTATATAACACCCACAAGTATTATTATGTTACATTTACTTTGAGACGGGACCTGAACTCCATGCTTACGTTATATGTGTGATATGGTGACTTCAGACCACAAGGGTATATGCATTGTTTGAATTGGAAGCCATGTTGGAATATGTTATCCACAACAAAATATTTGAGTTATGTCACATTGGAGTTTATAAAAAATTGTTGTGCGCATTGGTTTAATTGCACGATTAGTTGTATCCCTAGCAAATTGTTCTATGGGAAATGGGGTAGTGACAAGGGTTGGCGCATCGATAAATAGAAACATATGGAAACTTTGGTATAGTTGGTTGCATTAATCGATTTGAATGTTAAGAGTGGACTTGGATCGTACTAGCCATGAATGAAATGTGAAGGGAGAAACGACGTGCAGTAAATGCACGTCACTCAAACTCACCTCGAGCTCGCCACCCTATTCATGCTTGCATTTCGCTATGTTGGTTGTTGTTGCTCCAATTTGCTCGGTTGTGGAGGAGGTATACAAGCTGGTATTTTCTGCTTAAGCAAGCTTTGACATAAGTATGGGGTTTTCTTGCTCTGCCATCCATGAGCATTCGCTTTTCTCTTTTAGTCAATAGTTGGATCTTGTTTGCTCACAATCTGTGTATTTCCAAAGCTGTTAAAATAAATTTGGACTGTGTGTTGGATTGATTTTCAAGTTTTTGTTTCCTGTGGTGGTTGTTTTGAGATCATTGGCACTATAAGAGTTGTGGGTGTCTTTTACTAGTGTAGTTGTTCATAATTTTTCTATAAAAGAATGTGGTTGAGGGATACTTTCGAGCCTGCTTTGCCTCTGGTCCCTTGTTTTGGGTTTTCTTCCTTGTTCGAAAATGGGTTATCTCTACCTCTGGCCTGTGGGTTTTTGTGGACACTCTGCCTATATGATAATATTGTTGGTCTTCGTGGCTGATACACCCACACATAATCCCGACTCTATGAGTATTAATGTGGAATATTGGGTGGTGAGTAAATTTTTCGTGCTCTTTTCGGGCCAAACCCTCAGGTTTTCAACTCGCTTTCTTCTGTCACCTACTATTCGTTGTTGCATTGAATCCTATGCATTATCGTGAAAGTATTGCTTACTCAAGATTTGATGGAAAGCATTGTTTCATGCTCTTTTGTTTGGGCACGGGTTTTGATTGGTCATTTTCTATGCAAATATGGAGGAAGTGTTGGACTCAACTATTCGCTTGAATTTATAGTCTATCCATATGAAGTTATGAAGTTGATAACAATGTGCGAATTATTGTTATAATATAAACTTGTCATGTTTTATTGTAATTACAAAAGGCACATGTTTACAAGTTATGTGATGCTTGAATGAAGTCTGCGAACCATAATGAAATAGGATGAGGAATTTTGATGAACTTTGGTTCAATTAAAATTATGGTTATATACAAGAATTTTTTTGGGGCACTTCACGAGACCTTATGGGTTTTGAGGACTTTGTTGATTTTGTTATTATGGTTGTAGCTTGTCCACTTCAAGGTTGTTGTTGTATTTCCTGTGGTGATTATGACGTTGTTCATTTTTCAATTCCGTTATGTACAAGAAGTATTGTTATAATGGTTATTTTTATTTCTGGGCAATTGGTTACTGTGTAATACAATTCTAAGGCAAGTGAGCATTTTTGTGAAGCAAGCATCAATTTTGGGTTTTTTTTTGGAAACTGAGTATTGTTTAAATTTTAAATGTTTGAACAATAAGGAAGTTTGACTGCGAATTGATATCATAGGTGGCATGGTTGATGTATCATTTGAACAATATCCATGAGATACCCCCCCATTCTACCATTTTCTGCTAAATATAACCCCTTCACGATCCCAATTTCACTTATTCATTCCATGTTCTGTGATATTTGTTTTGAAGAAGAGTTTGTGTGGAAATGAAAGGAAGTTGATAGTGGCAAGGGTTGAGGACTAATGTTCTGGACATTTTTAAATACACAGTTTATTGTTTTATTAATTGTTTGAACATTATTTGTATATTAATTCCCCTCCATGATATCATTTTTCTCTAAATACAAGCCCTCCATATTTCCCATGAATCCTATCAATTCCCAGTTCACGTGACGATTAATAAATGACATGTTATGGATGGATTGCATGGGTCTCGTAGTAAATTCTAGAGCCAACTGTTGATTTGTGTGAGTATAGTTTCATGTATAGTTTATTAAGAACTTCATGACTGTCAAATTGTTGCTACAATGGACGAAATAACAGAGATGAGTTTTTTAGTAGAGGCAACAATGGTCGAAATAACAGAGGCAGAGGTAACTTGCAACGAGGCCATGAGATGATTTTTTTTAGTAGAGGCAACAATGGTCGAAATAACAGAGGCAGAGGTAACTTTCAACGAGGCCATAGAAGGCCTCGTTTTTCTATTCATTTCGATGTTGATCCACAAGATTTGAACCAGTTGTTTCAAGCTGGGTTTTTTAATTTGGTTGGCCATGGTATATTGCATCCCTGACTAGAGATACCCCCTTTGCAGCCTCCTCATAATTTCCCTGGCATTCCTGTTCCTCCACATGTGTCATTGCAGCCCGAAGTTCCCACTAATAACGGTTGGCAAGAAATTTTCCACCAGCCTGTCTCTCACCACTGCGGTTGGCAAGAAATTTTCCACCAGCCTGTCTCTCACCACCACGGTTGGCCCACTATTTCATTGCCTCTAGCACCACCAATTAATCCCAATGTTAAAATTGCTCCTGGTGTTTCACGAGTACAATCCTCGCACGCTAGAAAGAGATTAAAAATTGATATCCTGCAACATGTGCAAGACAAAGGACAAGCAACGGCCTTCCCCTCTAGTCCATCCACTGAGTCCTCTAAATCTGTGTCTTCACACCTCCACCTCAAAGATGACTGCTCCCATGTGATCAATGAAATACAGCCTCAAAGGTCTAACCAACCAAAGGCCACTCAAGAGAAGTCAGTTAGGGAAAACATTGAGAAGAGGAAATATGCCTCACAAAGCAACAAAGATGGGTTCTAAATGTTTTTTTTTATGATTTTCAATGAAGAGGACAACATTTAATGGTTTTCAGTATGTTTTGGACAACAAGCCTTATTTTTGGATATTTTGTGGATAATGTGCATATATTCTTTTTGGGATATGATATAAATTATGGCTGATATTTAATATTCAGTTTAAATGATATCCATGGGAGTTACTTTGCATTTGATGGTAACAAAAAGAAATGGTGGGAGTCACAAGGGGTCCCACCTATTTAGTCATTATTAATTAAGACCCTTATTTATATATATTATTATTTATTTCTCCTAAACTAATTTGTTAAGTCAATTTGACTTAACTAAAGAAAGTAGTTGAACTAGAAATCCTAATACTCTTGTTGAAAGCAGGGTCTCATTATAGACACCAAGGTTCGGGACTGAATTGTACTTTTCAGTCGTTTGTTTTAGAGGTGTTGATTCATCCTTGATAGTCTGTTCATTCTTATCTATTTGTGAATAAATTTTCATGGTTGATAAAGAATATGTTGCAGAGGCAAGATGGAAGTAGTTTGTGGCAAGTTGATCTAGATCATTGATTTCAATTTTATTTTACTGTCAGAGTCTTTTTGTATGATGCCCATCGGAGATCTCTAAATTTGACTTTGGTCCATACCCTCGTAGGGTTTTTTAAAGAGAAATACACTTTTGGTATCTCAGAATGAAATAAAATCAGATTGTTGTTCTGTCTCATACTTATGTTTTCATGGCTTGGTTCCTGTTTCACTTTTGGTCTCCATGTTTGATTTATTGTAAAATCTGTATACATTCCAATAGCTTTGTATAAATTTTATTTTTCATTGCAACATATATAAATTACAAAACCAGCCTTAATCCTTGTAATCAATACTCGCGGATTGAGTGAATGTTTTTGAGGCTATAAATCTTGGGTGACATTCCCAATTATCTTGTCCTAGCTAGGAAATATTCGAAAATGATTGAGTAAGGTGTTCTATACTTTTTCCTCAACATTTGTTTTGGCAACCATTCTGGGGAGATCTTCCATATCTCTCTAGTTGATTGTATTCATGATTATCTTTGAATTTTTTTTTTTTCATATGCTCTTTGATTGTTTTTTCTCATGACAATACCTTCTACAAGGCAACCTAATATTGAACATGGTCTTAAAGACCAAACTAGCATTGCCTTGACTTTGTTCAATACCATTCTAGAAACTGTTATTACCCGGACTGAGCTTGAACGCTCTTGGAAAGTAGTTGAACAAGATATAAGTATCTGTGAACGTTGGGAAGCCAGACAAAGGCAACCTAGAAATCAACAACAACCTTCCTTCTTCTAAGTCCTTTGTTTTTGTTTTCATGTCCTCAAATCCTCATATTTCTAGAAGAAGAAGAGGATTGTCCCCTGAAGCTATTCTTATCATTGAAATAGGAAGGAGGAAATCCATTTTGTTGACCCAAGAAAGTACTATAAGGAGGACTTTGTCTGACTCTTCCAACTCACCCTTTTCTCACTTACCCATCACTCCCAAAATGGCATCCAGGGGTGGTGCTAGTGGTGATGGAGATGCTTCATCATCCCAACTTTCAGCCTCATCAATAATTGGTAGTCTATATAGTCATCAATTTCCTGTACGATCATCTACCAACCCTACTAAAGTTATAAAGAAGTACATGCTTTTCCAATTTGAGGAAGATGCTACTACCACCCCACGGCACGTATCTTCTCCCAGGAATCTAGCACCTGCTACTCGTTCGTTACCCAAGTTTAGAGAGAATATTCCTAGGTTCTCATGGAATAATATTGTTTCTACAAATGAACACCTAGTGTAATTTTCTAATGCTTGTCATAATATCAGGGATGACGACAATGACACATGCATGCACTTATTTGTTCACTCCCTTGAAGGGAAATCAACAGTTGATTTCTTCGACCTCCCTCCAAAGATCCTTTCCACTTGGGAAGAATTGGCTTATTGGTTCAAGTCTACTTATGGACAATCTAAGAGCCCGACAGAACAATTAAGGCAATACAACAATATTTCTTACAAAGGTGCTGAGACTATTAAGTCCTTTAACCTTTGATTCACCAAATTGTAGAATCAAATCCCTGAACTAATATGCCCCCAAAACCAAGTCGCCTTCATGCATTACTATAATGCGCTTCCCTCTCCTTATCATCATAGGCTCAAAGAAAAGGCTATTGACAATCTTGGATTCGTTCTCCACACTTTCCTAGAGTACGAAGAGAAACTTGAAAGAACAGGTCTCCCTAAAGGAGACTCGGTCAAAAAAACATATATGTCTGCCCTCTTACAACTTGTACAAGATATGAACAACCAAATGATAGCCTACAAACGAAAGAGGAATGTTCCCTCACTTACTCCTAGGGCATCTTCTTCTTTTGCAACGTCTTTTAGGAATACAAATGAAAACAATTTTCAGCCCAAGGCTATTATGTTTCACAGCTGGTGTAATTGATGCGAAGAAAATCATGAAGAAAGCACTTGTGAAATTAATAAGAGTGTTAGGGATAAAATCTTTGGCAAGAAGCCTGAAACCACCATTGTTGTTCTATATTGGGCCGAACCGGAATATGTCATGATTATAAATACCAGGAAGAAATCTTATGCTCCTAAAGGTAAATATGACCCTCTCCCAAGTATAAAATTCTTAACCAATTGGCTAACATCAAGGCCGATGCTACTCTTTTGGACATGGTTGTCGTCCCTAAACAACAAAATCATCTCAAGAATTTTATGGAAGGAAAAGCTTCCACCATAGCCAATATTTCTGAAGAGGCAAAAGAAGAGGATTCCACTGTAAATAAGATAGGTGTAAATAATTTTAGACACCCTGTAAAAAACCCTCCATTTTTCATTTCTATAAAAATTATGGACAAGATAGCCCATTGTTTCCTAATTGATGGTGGTTTGGGTCCAAGCGTAATGTCAAAAATAATCATGGAAGATCTAGGCTTATCATGTAATAATGAAAATTCTAGAAGCATGCTCTCCTATAATAGTTTGCTACAGTCAACAATAGGTGAAATCAAATACGTAACGTTAGTTCTATGTGCACATCCTGAAATAAGGACAACCCTTAGCATCCAATTAATAGATATGCTAGTAAGCAACTATTCTATTATCCTAGGAAGAGACTGACAAGCCATAACATGTGGATATCTTTCGCTTGATAGAAACACTTATCTGTTCCCTGGAATGGAAAAAATATCATAGTCCTAAGAGAAGGAATAATTTCACCATACATAGAGATTATTCCTCAATCGAATGTAAATTATCTTGAGGAAGACTTGGGGGTATACTCTATCTTTGCCGATGAGGGTGACACAACTTTAGAACAAATTGATTTAGAAGACGGTGTATGGCACATGCATTTTGATGGCTCATGCTCAAACGAAGGTAATGGAGATGAAATTATCTTGTAGTCACCTATAGGTAAAATCCACAACTTTTCTTATAGGTTAGATTTTGCTTGCATGAACAATGTCGCTGAGTTTGAAGCCTTACTAATAGGCATCGAAAATTCCTATAACCTTGGTTGCGATCACCTTACAGTTTTTGTTCACTCCGAACTTGTTGTGAACCTTCTGCCTAAAATATATTCTCCTAGCAATAAGTTGATGAAATTCTATACCCAAGTTGTTTGGGTGATTATCTCGAATCTGCTATCATTTAAGATCACTCATGTTAAGAGGGAACTTAATTCAATGGTTGATAGGTTAGTTGTATTTGCGGAAACCCCTACTCGACAAATTCTACCTCAAAGGCTTAATTATACTTTTCAATATTTATATCTTCCTCACATTCTAGATAATGTATAATCATGGCAGGTTTTCCCTAATGATGACGACATTTTTGCTTTCATACAAAATGAACCGTTTAAGCCTAAGGAAAATGTATCTATGGAAGATAACAAAATTCCAAAAGGCTTGACTCCTCTTGAGAGTTCAATTTCGTTGAGTGATGTGAGCAACAAAGAAACACGTAAGGAAGATGAGTCAAAAAGGAAAATGGGTGAGACCATTTCCTTGAACCTTGGGACCTTCGAATCTCCAAAGATGGTTAAACTAGGTGCCCAATGTTCCGATGAAGAAAAGGTGAAATTCACAAAACTATTACGTGAATTTCAAGATGTTTTTGCTTGGTCATACGAGGATCTTCGTGGTTTTGATCCCGCTCTCATACAACATGCCATTCCTATCAAGGAAGGGATAAAACTAGTTAGGAAAAAACAAAGACCCATTAACCCCGCACTTGAAGCTACTATTAGAAAGGAGTTGGAAAAAATTTTGAAAGCTAGTATAATCTTTGTTGTTAAATATTCTGAGTGGGTTTCAAATTTAGTTCCTATTAGGAAGACAACTGGTCAGATTCGATTATGCGTTGATTTTCCTGCACTGAATAGAGCAAGTGTTAAAGATCATTTTTCTCTCCCTAATATGGAAATGATTTTGCAACAAGTTGCAGGGTCACACATGTTGTCCTTACTTGATGGTTTGTTAGGAACCAAATAGCAATATAGCATAAAAAAACCTCAGAATAAGTACTCAACGCCTTAAAAAATAGAGAAATTCAGATAATAAGCCTCTTCGAGGGGGCAACCTCCTTATACACCACATAAATGTCCAAATACAAGATGATTCCAAATGAAAATGTCTCCTTGGTATATATAGGAGAGCAGGAGGTACAATTACAACTAATGGACCCAAGCCGACATAAATAAAATAACATTACTAATATAATATGCTCCAATTAAGGGGTAATGTGCCACTATTTAGGGCTTAACATTCCCCTCCCCTTGAGACAAGTGTTATCCGGAACGCTTGAGTAACTTTGGATGTTTCTGTATAAAAGATGAGTCTTCCCAAGTGGAATCTTCAGCTGGTAGTTTCCTCCATTTAATGAGATACTCTGAAATGGATCTATTCCTCAGCTAGGGAATTCTTGTGTCAGTGATGGCTTCAGGATCCAGTATGATTTTTCCTTCCTCGTCAAGTTATGGAACTATAGTTTGAACTGGGATCTTGTCACCTATAACCTTATTTAAGCATGAAACATGGAAAATTGGGTGTACTCGTGAAGATGCAGAAAACTCCAATTTGTATGCCATAGTACCAATATTTTGCAACACCTTATAAGGGCCATAGTACTTTGGTGATAATTTATTATCCTTCTTGTCTTGTTTGAGGGAAATCTATTTGTATGGTTGTAGTCTTAAAAACACCCAATCCCCTACTTCAAAACTTCTTTCACTACGATGTTGATCTTCTTGTTTTTTCATGCGATTTTGTGCCATGGTCAAGTTGTCATTTAAGATTTGGAGAACTTGTTGTTGATGCTCGATGTGATATTCCACTTCTTGAACCTAATATTTTTCTTTTAGAGAAGAAGTTATGGAAGGAGTGTGGTATCCATAGAGTTCCATAAATGGTGTCATTTTTGTTGCAGTATGAAAGGAAGTGTTATACCACCATTCTGCCAAGGGTAACCATTTGAACCATTTTGTTTGTTTATCATAGACAAAGCAACAAATATAGCATTCCAGACATTTGTTCACTATCTCAGTTTTTCCATCAGATTGAGGATGATAGGATGAGCCATGAGACAATTGAGTACCCAAACAAGAAAAAAAATTTGTCCAAAAATGTCCAATGAAGATGGGATCTCTATCACTTACAATAATCTTTGGGCTTCCATGTAGGTTTTGAATTGCATCCATGAATGTGGTGGCAACTGTACTGGCTTTGAAGGGATGAGAGAGTGCACAAAAGTGTGCATACTTGGTCATTCTATCAAAAATCACCATAATGACACTCTTTCCTTCAGACTTCAGTAACCCTGTGATGAAATCCATGAAAACCTCCTCCCAGCGCTGACTTGGGATGGCTTATGGTTGTAAAAGACCTGTGGTCTTGATTTTTTCCACCTTATTTTGTTGGAAAACAAAACATTCTTCCACAAACCTTTGAACATCAGTTTTAAGGCCATCCCAAAAAAATTCCTTATTGACCCTATCGTAGGTTTTCAAAAATCCTGAGTGCCCTCCTACCATAGAGGTGTGCAATTCCAATAGTATCTTTTGTTTGAGTTGGAATTTCTTACATAAATATAAGCGATCTTTGTACCATAGCGATGTTTGAGTTTGCTTCCCTTTTTTTATAGACGATTTCAAAATCATAAACCAATATCTTGGTCACCCATTTGTGTTGTTCTTATGAAGATTGTCTTTGTTCCAAGAAGTATTTAAGACTATCATGATCTGTTTTGACCTTGAAGTGCCTACCTATTAGGTAAGGGCAGCATTTCTTCAATGCATGTAGTATTTCCATCATTTCCTTCTCATATATGGGTTTGTGTAAGTCCTTCCCCTTAAGTGGCCGACTTTCAAAAGCTACGGGCCTTCCTTCTTGCATTAGGACAACACCAATTCCATTTCCCAAGGCATCACATTCCACAATAAAAAAAATTGTGCAGTCTGGAGTGGTCAAGACATGAGTTTTGCACATCACCTCTTTAAGTTGTTCAAAATCTTTATTTGCCTCCAGAGTCCATGAAAATGCATCCTTCTTAGTTAGTTAGTAACCTATCAAACCAAAAAATCCTCTAAGATTCTTCAATGTTTTGGGAATCGACGAATCCATCATGGTCTTAATCTTGTTAGGGTCTACCTTGACACCTTCATGAGATACAATATGACCCAAATATTCTACCTCCTTCACCCCAAAGAAACATTTGGATGGTTTGGCATATAGTTGTTGCTCCTTTAATAGTTGTATCACCTTGTCAACATGTTGCACATGATCCTCCCAAGACTTGTTATAGACTAGTATATCATCAAAAAATACTAATAGGAATTTTCGAAGGAAGGGCTTGAAAATGGAATTCATCAAACCTTGGAATGTGGAAGGTGCATTTGTAAGGCCAAAAGACATGACCAAAAATTCATAATGGCCTTCATGAGATCATAATGTTGTTTTTGGGATATCTTCTTCCTTCATTATAATCTGATGATACCCTGAACGAAGATCCAACTTTGTGAAATATATTGGTCCATGTAGTTCATCTAACAATTCATCAATGACGGGAATGTGAAACTTATCTTTAATAGTGATCTTGTTGAGCTCTCTATAATCTTGACACATACGCCATGAGCCATCTTTCTTGAGTACCATTACCACCAGTGCAAAGTAAGAACTTTGGCTAGGTATAATAATGCTAGCCTCTAACATTTCGTCAATCATATGCTCAATTTCACTCTTTTGGGCATAAGGGTATTTGTACGACCTGGTGTTAGGAGGAAAACTCACAGGAATTAGGTGAATAGCATGATCATCATTTCGAGTGGGCGAAAGACCTTTGGGAATATCTTCAAATACTTTGGAATGCTTATCAATGATCCCTTGGAGATCTAGGGGAATATATGGCTTAGATGTTTGAACATCTAGTGAGCATAGTTGTGCAATT
>JZKD02S1674173.1:109974-139664 GCA_000966675.3 Picea glauca
ATATTTTATACCTTCGTAGGCTTTACCAGTAAAATCGTTGGGGGGAAGAGGTCTCATACACCAATTTGGTGTCTGACCTGGCCGTGACCTTAAAAATATATTATTATTATTATTAATTAATATATATTAATATATAATTAATAAATATATATACTATATAAAATAAAAAAGGAGGACTAATTGGAAGAACTTTAAAACTCAACAAAATGGTTAGCAATGATGAGCTAAAAGAAAATGTAAACAAATGTAGAGATGATGTCAATGGTGTAAGATACCGACTCAACAATGTGGAAAAAACGCAAAAAGACATGAGTGAAAAAATCGACAAATTACTAGAGACTGACAACAAAATTGATCAGTTAATACAACAAGGCGAAAGATTATTGGTGCTCTCTAAAAACGATAAAAGTGAAACAAAAAGAAGACTTGATGAACATAGTCAAAAAATTGAACAATTAGCAGAACGTGTCGAGGCCTTATTTGCAGAACCCTTAGCTTATCGAGGGCCACCACTAAATCCGGAAATACCAAAAATAAATTAAGAAAGTCAAGGAAACCAGGATATTCCAGAGGAAAATTTTTTGATAAATATGCACATCCCTAGATTCCAAGACAGAGATTACTAGAAATTTAAAAAGGAGTTACCAAAGTATGACGACAAGGACCATAGAGGATTTGTTGTTTGGATAAACAAAATGGACGAAATTTTTGAATCAAACCCCCATCTATGTGAACGAGAGAAGGTAATGACAGCCTCCAACAATATAGAAGGAAAATCTTATGACTGGTACCTTTGGTGGTCCAAGAAATGTGATGTGTGTTCCTTCCATTGGAAGAACTTCACAACAGTCCTACTTAAAATATTCCATGACGAAGAGGATGGCGACATGTATAACAAGTTTGTGCATCTCAAACAAAAGGGAAACATAAACAATTATATGCACAAATGGGGGGTCCTAGCAATAAGGCAATGTGGATTCACAGATGAGCAGCTCATAAAAATGTACATATGTAGCTTAAAAGATTACATCCGTAGTGAAATTAAACTATGGAATCACAAAACTATTAAAGATGCTAGACACGCAGCAAGGCTAATAGAACAAAAAAAAAGTTCAACAAACCATCATTCACAAACCTAGACAAGTTAAATAAATATTAAGATGATAGAACAAAGAAATACTATGAAGGTCGGTCTAACAAGTATGTACCATCTCATTTGAGGGAAGGTGAAGTCGGTCATCAAGACTCACATAAAAAAATGGGAAAGCAAATGGCGATATTGTGGAGACAAATGGTTGCCTGGGCACAAATGCAACAGTAAAAAATTATATACTTGTGAAGCAGAGAAAGAATCAAACACATCTGACAACGATTCAAATAATGGAAGTGAAGAGGAAGTTGATGCCCCCAATACAGAACCAGAAGAGGCTATGCCCAATATATCCTTGGCAGCAATTACAGGAATAACTCAACCGCAAACATTAAAACTAAGAGGGAACGTAAAAAAGGAGAATTTCACCATTCTTGTAGATACAGGGAGCACCCACAACCTTATGGACATAAATGTTGCAAGGAAATTAAACCTATTTGTATATACAGTCGTAGATATAAGAGTAATGGTTGTAGATGGAAAAAAAAAAATTGATGGAGTAGGAAAATGTCACAGGGTCAAGCTTCAAATAGAATATTACGAATTAGAAACAGGGTTCTACACAGTACCCTTGGGGGGAGTAGACATCAATTTGGGAATTCAATGGTTACAAATTCTAGGGACCTATTATGCAAATCACCAAAAAAAAATTATAAAATTCAAATGGGAAGGAAGGAAATACAAATTATACGGATTCCAACCGCCCCCCACCCAAATTATATCCTCACAACAAATGGAGAAACTAATTTGAAAATGAGCACCAACTTACATGGCACATCATCATCAGATGGAGTTATTAACAACGAAAATAGTCCAATTTCAACACCCAAAGATTCAAACATTAATTAAAAAATATGACAAGGTATTCCAAGACTTACCTATGAAGTTGTCACCTGAAAGAAACATAGAACATATAATCGAGGTTAATCCAGATTCAACACCAGTTAATATCAAACCTTATCGATATGCTCACCACCATAAGACAAAAATATAGAGGCTAATTCAAGACCTACTAAAATGTGGGGTTATTACGACAAGGAGAATCCCATATGCAACCCTGGTAATATTGGTTCGGAAAAAGATGGATCTTTCAGACTATGCATAGACTATCAAGGGTTAAATAAAATAACTATAAAAAAAAAAAAATCTTATACCCTTCATAAATGAGTTGCTAGACGGACTCCATGGAGCTAAATACTTCTCAAAATTGGATCTAAGATTAGGGTACTACCAAATTCGAGTAAGATTAAAGGATGTACCAAAAACTGCTTTTCAGACACACAAAGGTCACTATGAGTTTAAAGTCATGTTATTCGGGTTAACCAATGCCCCAACTACCTTCCAAGCAACTATGAATCAACTCTTTCACCCCTACTTAGGGAAGTTCATATTGGTCTTCTTTGATGATATTCTTATTTACAGTAAAACTTGGAAGGAACATATGAAGCATTTAGAGTAGGTTCTTTCTCTCTTAGAAAAAAAATAGTTCTATGCAAAACTATCAAAATGTTCGTTCGGTAAAGAAATAGAATATCTTGGTCATGTCATATTCTGAGGAGTCAAGGTGAACCCTGATAATAAAGTCAAGGCAATCACAGAATGGCCCAAACCAAAGAACATATCAAAACTAAGGGGATTCTTTGGATTAACAAGTTATTATCGAAGATTTATCAAGAACTACGCTCATTTGACAACACCATTTTCAAACTTGTTAAAGAGAAATTCCTTCAAATGGGATAACAATGCAGAAGAATGTTTTGAAACATTAAAAGGGTTATGTCGTCTACACCTGTGTTAGCAACACTAGATTTTACAAAACCCTTTGTAGTATAATGTGATGCATCAGGCATTGGAATAGGAGCAGTATCAATGCAAGATGGCCACCCAATAGCATTTGAAAGTCGAAAGCTCAAATTAAGGGAAGAATTAAAATCTACCTGTAATAAGGAAATGTTAGCCATTATGCATGCATTAGATAAGTGCAAAAATATCTCTTAGGAAGCAAATTTTCGATACGTACTGATCACAATAGTCTTCAATACTTTACTAAGACAAAAAAACCTTGTCCACGAAACAAAAAAAGTGGATGGAGAAACTTTCCACCTTTGATATGGAAATAATACACAAAAGAGAGAAAGACAATGTAGCAGTTGATGTACTATCACGAAAAGGTGAGGAAGTAAGAGCATATGCAACAATGGTAGTGATTCTTAATTGGTTAGAGGAGATCTGACTCGAATATGCCAAATATCTTGAATCCAACTCAATAATCAACAATCTGAACCAAAATCCCAAATTTGAATGGAAAAATGACATTTTATGGTATAAGGAGAGAATTTATCTAATTCCATCTTCAAAATTCAAAATGAAAGTCTTAAAGGAGTCACACAGCTCCCAAGCATCAGGACATGTGGGTTTTTTCAAAACCTACTATAATGCACGACAATCATTCTATTGGAAAGGAATGAATAAGGATATTCAAAAATTTGTTGCCGAATGTGAAATATGTCAAAAGGAACAAAAATGAAAATGTTAGGACTCCAGGAATACTTCATCCCCTACATATTCCTGACCAAAAATGGGAGGAGATCTCAATGGATTTCATTGAAGGGCTACCCATGTCTGACGGGAAGGATACAATTTTTGTTGTGGTTGACATATTAACCAAATATGCACATTTCATGGCAGTAAGGAAAATTGACTCAACAAAGAAAACTGTAGATGTTTTTTGCAAAAACGTTTATAAATTGCATGGATTTCTCAAGGTTATTGTCAGCAATAGGGATGCAAAATTTAGAGGAAATTTTTGGAGAGATTTTTGCAAACAAACAAGAATGTCCCTTAATATGAGCTCCACCTACCATCCACAAACACATGGTAAAAAAAATTGTAAATAAATGCTTAGAAACTTACCTATGGTGCTTTGTGACAGATAAGCAAAATAAATGGTCTCAATGGTTACATTTAGTCGAATGGTGGTATAACTCTACATATCACACTTAAACTAAAATGACTCCTTTCCAAGCCTTATATAGTTATGAACCACCTAAATGGAAATACTTTGCACTAATTAATACTAAGGTCCAAGCAGTAAGGAATAAGCTAGAGAAAGAACAGAAAATCATCCAAATATTAAAAGAAAACCTAGCAATAGCTCGTAATCGAATGAAACAACTAGCATACCAACATAGGTTAGAAAGAGAATTTGAAGAAGGTGATTGGGTGTTTGTATGACTTCAACCCTACAAACAATTATCCCTTAAGCAACAAGGGAAGAACAAATTGGCTCCAAAATTCTATGGACCCTTTCAAATTAATAAAAAGATTAGCAAAGTCGCTTATGGATTGGAATTTCTAGACAATTGTCGCATCCACAATGTCTTCCACGTCTCATGTCTCAATAAAGTGCTTGGAAAATCTCAACCAATGCGAACATAAATCCCTGAATTCGATAATGAAGGAAGAATTATTTTAGAATCATATGGTATTCTTGCCACTAAGGAAAAGGTGTTATGTTCCATAACCATTAAAGAATATCTCATCAAATGGAAAAACCTTCCAAAAGAATATTCATCATGGGAGTCAGAACATTTCCTCTGACAATACCCATCACTGCCCTTGCTTTGAGGACAAAGCAAGATCTGAAGGGGGTGGCAATGTTACGAACATAATAATAATAATAATAATAAATAATAAATAATCATTTAATTAAATCAAGAGGCATGTACCTCTTCATCAAAGAGGCATGTACCTCCTCATCTTGTGACCAGTCAATGCTATATAGCAAACTGTCACGAGGGTATTGTAATCATCTTTTTATCATTTATCAATCAAATATCAATATTCAGAAATATTCATTCTTCAGTGAATAGCAGTTTACCTGTTACAGATATAGTCAAGATGGTTAATCATGGTCAATATTGTCAACAATGGTTAACCATAATTAAGGGTTACTGACGAATGGTGCTAGTGAATTATAATAACTTATGTTAACTAATATTGATCTTTAGTCAACATATGTCAATATGGATTAGTATGTTAGGAGATTAGGGGATTAAGGGTGGGCATATCAATGTGTTTAATATGTTCAACCATGGTAAGTAGTTGTAATAGGTTATAGTGAATTTAGGGTTATTGTGTTTGGGGTCGGTGTGATAAAAGGTGATTGTGTGAGGGGTCATAAAATTCAAAGAGTATAGTGTTATAGTGGTTAGATGGCGATTATATTAAAGATCATACGAGTTAGGAAGTATCTTTTATCTATGGTAATGATGGTTAGGGGCCTTATTGTGTGAAGGGGTTTGTGTGTTTGAGGCCATAGTCTGTGAAAGGATGATTGTGTTAAGGGTCATAAGATTTATGGAGTATAGTGGGTATCTAATGAAAGTGCTTAGGGGGTGATTATATCAAGTGCCATAAGGGTTAGAAGGATTAATGTGTATTTGATCATAATAATTATAATATGGTAGTGTCAATTAGGTTTATCCTGAGTGGTTTGTGTTGAGGGGTGTTTCCCCCCTCACTCAGGTTCAATGCCTGCAAGTGACATGTTGAGCTCTTAAATGAGCAAGCTATCGAAAAAGTCTAGGCTTTCTACAAAATCTAGTTTACCCCGGGTACCATCCTCGAAATGAGGGGAAGTGCCCAGTGGGTTTCCCCATGCTCTATTTCAAAGTTAAAATAATAATAATAATAATATGGTAGTTGATAATAATATTAACTATGGCACCAAATGCAAATGTGTTATTGACACATTTGAACCTTAATGGGGGAATTGGAAACACTACTACTTCACTAACCAACCAATCCCCTATTAATGTTTTATCATTAATGTTATTACTACTTCTACTACTTATTATTGTAATTTATTATTATTATGTGTCAACATTATTAGTTTTAGCATTTACTGGGTATTAACTTAAGACTCGCGACTTCAATAATGGCACTATATTCCACCCATAAAGATGTATTTTTAGACATTTGTTGAGATGTTATTGTACATGTATTAATGGATGTTTATGTTGTTCAAAAATACATTTATTACAAACCTCGAAACATCCAAATTCGCACAATTGGTTGCAAAAGTGGCCATTTTAATGGATTTCCAAGGTTGAGATATGTCTTGGATTTTTTGGGTGGAAAATCACCATGAATATTATAGTAGTTCAATAGTATTTACCCCTCTTTGAAGGAACTCCAATCTTGGGTGGAAAGGTCTCAAGGAGCCTTCCAGGGAACGATGTGGCAATTCATCCAATAAGTAAGGGTTTCTCCATTCTTAAGTTTATCTCTAAAATGGATAGAGCTCAAGTTGTAGGTAGAGGGCCTTGGTTTGTGGAGGGATCATGGCCTTTTATGAATCCATGGAAACCTAGTTTTAACCTGCATATCAAATCTCTATCATAGGTGTTGATTTAGGTTCACTACATAGCCTCCCATTGTAATATCGGGTTTACAAGACTCTTAGAACAACCAACAATACTTTGGATAATCTATTATCCTTACTTCATATACATTAACAATGTTTTTAACACCTTCGTTTGTTTGTGCATTTATGCTAATTTGAGCAATGTTCTTCCAATGCAAATTGTACTAGAGGTTGGGAACCATAGCTCGACTTGGCTTACAAATTATGACAACATTGTTTTTCATTGCAAGTTGTGCTTTGATCATGGGCATATGGAAACTTTGTGTCCTAAGGTAAAGAATTCCTAGGACCAAAAGGGAAGAGAAAAAAATCCCTCCTAGTGTGGAAACTCGTAGATGGATAACCAGTTTTTAGAGCCTTACAAGATTTTAGAGTATCCTAATTCTACAACTCCCTCATATACTCTTGCAGCTCTGGATACAAATCCCCTACCACAAGTTCCATTTTATAGAGCCTTCCAAGCCTTCGGAGGATCCTAAATATACAACGCCCTCATATACTCTTACGACTCTGGATACAAATCCCCTACCTTGGAAGGGGAAAAGAAGACACGATTCAAAGTCTATTAATTACAAAGGAAAACCAGGGACTAAAGTTTGAAGAGAAAATACAATGCAACTTATGTTGATCAAATCTCTTACATAGCTTAATTAAATAGGAGGATGGATGGAGATAAGAAGAAATCAAGGAAAAAATGGAAGAACTTGGGAGAGTGATCTCCCTCTTGGATTAAAGGCCTTTTTGTCTCATTTTTGTAAATCAATGAAACTAGGATATCAATTCTAATGGTTAAAATGTTGGTAAATTTTCTTTGACTTGAGTTAGACATAGTTTGATAGAGTGGGTGAACCATTATTATGAACAACTCCAAAAAAGTGTTATGATCTCTAATTTTTGTTGTAGATTATGCAATTTGCGTCTTATTTACTCAACAAAATCACCCCATGTACAAACATGGAGACCTCTCTCACCCTATGCTATAAGACCACTTTGTTTCTCTGTATATTTTCCCCCATTTTATTTTATTAGTGTTACCCACATACTTAGGAACAAGCATAAAGATATCTCCCAACTTGGGGTAGCTATGAGAGCACCTCACTTCTCTCATATGTATGAAGAAATGTTTGGTTTTCCATCTAAAAATATATATGTAAATAGATAGAGATAGAATTTACATTTAGATTGTATTAGAAGTATTGTTTTGTTCTTTTCATCTACAACTAGTTGACTTGTCTCCTTCATTATGTAGATATACATGTTACACAATTACCAATGTTAGCAATGAATGTACAATGTACATGCATGTAGAGATGTACCAAATATAAAGAAACAGTTACATAAATAAATGGTATAATAATTGTGTTTCTTTTTATCTACAATTGAATGTAATAAATGCAAGAACAAGGTTGTATGTAACAAGCAATATCCATGTAAAAAAATAGCTATAGTAAAAATATCATGAATATATATATAATTGTTGGTAATTGACCATTGATATCTCTTGTTTGGTAATCAATGTCCTTCCTATTAGGGATTGTGCTAGATATGTAGGGTTTATCTCTCCTCTATGAAGTTGAATTCTAGGGCATAAGCTTTATCATGTCAAGATATTGGTCCACTGCAACTCCAAAGTGTTAAGTTAAGAGCTAGATATATTATATATGTAGATGAATCATTGTGCCCATGGTGCCTAGGCTTTATTAAGTCAAAACTATGGGTCTATTGTAACCTTAGATTTTTATGATAGTAATAGCTCTGTGGAAAACTCTAATCTATACCAAAAACTCTCTCAAAAAGTCATATATATAAATAAAATATATTTTTTTGGTTTAAAACAAAAACTATCAGCTGTAATATCTTAGATAAAAACATATCATTTTGATTGAAACTATTGCAAAACCCTTGATAAGGTAAATGTCTAAAATAAACAGTGTTACCCGCATACTTAGGAACAAGCATAAATATATCTCCCAACTCGGGGTAGCCATAAGAGCACCTCACTTCTCTCATATGTATGAAGAAATGTTTGTTTTTCCATCTGAAAAATATATGTAAATAGATAGAGATAGAATTTACCTTTAGATTGTATCAGAAGTATTGTTTTGAAAAATATATGTAAATAGATAGAGATAGAATTTACCTTTAGATTGTATTAGAAATATTGTTTTGTTCTTTTCATGCACAACTAGTTGACTTGGCTCTTTCATTATGTAGATATACATGCTACACAATTACCAACGTTAGCAATGAATGTACAATGTACATGCATTTAGAGATGTACCAAATATATAGAAATAGTTACATAGATAAACGTTATAATAATTGTGTTTCTTTTTATCTACAATTGAATGCAATAAATGCAAAAACAAGGTTGTATGTAACAAGCAATATCCATGTAAAAAATCAGATATAGTAAATATCATGAATATATGTATATATATAATTGTTGGTAATTAAGCATTGATATCTCTTGTTTGGTAATCAGTGTCCTTCCGATTAGGGATTGTGCTAGATATGTAGGGTTTAGCTCTCCTCTATGAAGTTGAATTCTAGGGCATAGGTTTTATCATGTCAAGCTTATTGGTCCACTGTAACTCCAAAGTGTTAAGTTAAGAGCTAGATATATCGTGTATGATGAATCATAGTGCCCATGGTCCCTAGGATTTATCAAGTCAAAACTATGGGTCTATTGTAACCTTAGATTGTTATGATAGTGATAGCTCTGTGGAAAACTCTAATATATACCAAAAACTATCTCAAAAAGTCATATATATAAATAAAATCTATTTTTTTGGTTTAAAACAAAAACTATCATCTATAATATCTTAGATAAAATATTTTGATTGAAATTATTACAGAACCCTTGATAAGGTAAATGTCTAAAATAAACAGTGTTATGCAAGGACAAACTCTTGAGGATGGGTGGCATGCTCCCCTCACTCCTTGAACTCTTGAGATGGAGAAGCTCCATCTGAAACATTTCTGCATGCTTCTTTTTTGTGGGGGCACATTAGGAAATGCCAAGGGAAATGTTTTTCCAAAAAAGGGGAACGTTCCCATATTCGTGTTGCACTTCCAAGACACCATGACACTTCCCTCAAAAACAAGGACATATGGGTGCTCCCCTTAAAAATACTCACTAACCCTTTCAAAAAGTTAAAAAATATTTAAAAACAAAAGAAAAAACCTACGACCTTAACTCCTCTACCCTCTTACACCCTATTTACACTTTATATAACCACAAAACATCGACTTGTGCATTTCTTATTTGCATTTGATTTAAATTTGGGAGTGTTAAGTGAGTTGAATTGTGAGGAGTGAGGGCCAAACCATGTTGCATTGTGCATTCTTTGGACAACAAGCATATTATTTGAAATAAACATTGCAATGTTCACCCAACAACTACTATTATTGCCAAAGGTTTGATAGTTTTTAGTGTTTTCAATTTCGGCGCTTCTATAGTTAAAAAGCCAATGATTGTTGGTGCTTCTACAATTTCTAGCAGTTTGGAGGTAGGGAACAACCTCAGAGTTTTTTGTTCTCTTTGTGTTTTTAGATTTTTGTTTCAATTTTTCTTTTGTTGCAAGATTCCACGTTTCAATTAATGTGACCAACTATTTAATTTACATTATAGACTAAAATCATTTCAATTAATTTCATATTTTGTCATTTCTTAAGGTAAATATAAATGAAAAAAAACTACACCCAATATATAGGAAGCAAAACCCTTGTTGGAAGTTACCAAAAACACTTAAAACAACAAACCCAACAGACCCCTATGCAAGTGCCAAAATACGTCACTCAACCAATATCAACGAATATGACAATGATTCAAAGTATGGTATCAACACATAGGGCCTTGTTCACCCAACAACAACTATTATTGCCAAAGGTTTGATTGTTTTTAGTGTTTTCAATTTTGGTGCTTCTATAGTCAAAAAGCCAATGATTGTTGGTGCTTCTACAATTTCTAGCAGTTGGGAGGTAGGGAACAACCTTGGAGTTTTTTTTTTCTCTTTGTGTTTTTAGATTCATGTTTCAATTTTTCTTTTGTTGCAAGATTTAGTGTTTCGATTAATTTGACCGACTATTTAATTTACATTGTATAATAAAAGCATTTCAATTAATTTCATATTTTGACATTTCTTAAGGTAATTATAAGTGAAAAAAATATACACCCAATATATAAGAAGTGAAACCCTTGTTGCAGGTTGCTGAAAACACTTGACAACAAACCCAACGCACCCATATGCAAGTGCCAAAATAGGCCACTCGGACAATAGCAACAGCGATGACATTGATTTAGAGTATGAGGGCCTTGTGGGGCAAAGGTTGGAAGTGGAACAACATATGGGTATACTAGAACAAGAAAAAAAAGTTGAACCCAAGACAATACCTACCCATCAAAAGCATTCATTGAATATGCTAATGGGGCATTCCATCCAAGAAAATTCAATTTGATATATGCATCCAAACATGGCAAAAAGGAGAGGCAAGTCATTCAATTGGACATGCAATATTGGTGGCCATCCTTGGGTTGGGAGGTATAGTAGGGTTACACGATGTCTTTTGGGTTGGGGCAAAGCTTGTATGTGAGAAATTAACCATACTACAAAAATCAAAACTCAAGGATGCAAATGGCCACAAATGCAAATGGCACCTTCTCTAACCAAAATGTCATGTTGCAACCTAATTCCAATATGAGGAACAAGTTGTCACACGCAAGTTGATCCATCCAACCTTGTGCCTCCACCAACACCAATTGAGAAGAAAGAGTTATTGTTATTGTGGAATAGGGACCACATTTCAACAAACATGCTTAATATTCCATGACGTGATACACAGGATGCCATCAACAAATGTCTCTTTGCCAATGGAATTCCTTTCCATGTTACTTGATCTCCTTATTATAAGCACATGATCGGAGCAATTGCAGCAGCAAGACTCTCATATGTGTTGCTCAGTGAACATAAGTTGAGAACAACAATTTTAGAAAGACAAATGTCCAATATTAATGTGTGAAATCAGCAGTTGAGACAAACATGGAGGAGGACAAGGTGCTCTTATGGATGGGTGGATAGACATTAGGAAACATCCCCTAGCCAACATCATAGTTACATATGTAGCAAGCCCTTTCTTTCTTAGAGCTATTAATTTTTCTAGAAAGAGCAACGATGCAAATTTTCATATTGAGCTTCTTATGGATGTTATAGAGAATGTTGGAATCACCAATGTGGTATATGCAAAACAATGTATACTTTGGCGAGGCTACTAATTTAGAGTAGATGCAGGGATATATTTTAAACCCCTTGTGAGCTGCATTCAACAATGCACTAAAAGACATCATCGAAATTCAATGGGTATTAAATTTGGTAACAATTATGAGAGGTGCAAATGTTTATCTACAACCACTGCACCCCCATTAGCCTTGTACAAGCTCACACGAGGAAGGAATTCCTCAAGCCCACAAGTGCTAGATATCCCCAATGCTTATCTCTTATTGGAGAGGATGTTGGAGGTGCAGCCACCATTGCAGGCTATGGTTGTGAGTCCAAATTGGGATAAGTGGATGGAATCCAAGATAGATGAGGGGAAGAAGGTTGAGGTTCAAGTATTGGATAATAATTGGTGGGCAGATTGCGTTATTTGGTGTCATTCCTAAGCCATGAAATTATCATTTTCCATAACGATAGCATGTTGAATCAAGTAAAGGTAGTGATTTGTCAAAGAGAGCCCACATTAGAGTTATCTATGAACCATATTCAAGCAATTATTTAGTGTAGACGGGATCACATGAAAACACCTTTGCGCATGGCAATGTATGTACTTAATCCAAAATGGTATGTGGAAAAACTCAATAGAGTTCATACCATTGATGATCATGAGTTAAAGACTAGGTTTTGAGTTCCCCTTACAAAGATATACATTGCAACACAATGAACAAATTTTTGAAGACAACTTATTCAGTGTGCAAGTCTCATGGCCTCTTCAACAAACCCAATGTGATGGAAGATCCAAAAGACTTAGCCCGAGACAACACAATTGGTTTGTGCAGTATGCACGGAGATGATGCACCATAGCTCCAACATCTTGTTATTTGCATTTCATCTCAAATCACTAATTCCTCCATAGTAAAGAGGGATTGACCCACATAGCTTCATCCACTCTATCAAGAGAAAGACTTACCTCTAGGAGAGCAAAGATGCCAGTTGCAATGCATAGTGCTCTATGCCTTGCAAATAGGAAGACACCATATTATCAAGAAGGTACCAACATGATGGCATGTGGATCTAGAGGATGAAGGACCCAATGTGGGGCAGCAAGGTTTGGTTGGTGTACCATTGATTCCAGCTGAGAGTCACTATGATTCAATTAGTTACATCTCCATGGATGGTGTTGAGGCCTTCTTATAGTAAATGGATGTAGAGGACTAGTGGCTCGAGCATTGATGCTCATTTGATCTTTTTTTTTGTTACTTTTAAGTTTATGTTATGAATCATAATAGACTTTGACTCTTTAAACATTGATAACAGAGTATATTACTCTTTACTATTTAGTAGCATCACATTTCATTTTATCATTGATGTCCACATATCATCCATTAGTGTTTTGACTATCATAAATTCAATGGGAAATACAATGGTGATTGATGAATTGTGATAGTTGCAACTTATATGTGAATGTGAATATGTATTCATGGTTTCATCATTCATGTTTGTCATTGATTTAAATCATACATGTGAGTATTTTTCGTATATTAAAACTTAGTTAAATGTATCATTTACGTTTTCATATATTTAATTTTTTCTATTTTTTGGATTTCAAAGGGATCCCCCGTGCCAAGGACCTTGATGTCTCCTATGACAATCCTTACCAGTATTACCCATCTAATTATGGTTCTACAAAGCACCGAGAGGGATCAAAACCCTTGAGGTGCAAACCTCTTTGACGTGATGCTTCCAATTTTTTTTATAGCTGACAAGAATTTTTTTTTTAATTTCATTTTAGTTCATTTATTTAATATTGTTTGGAACAGACAGACACATCCCTCCAACCCGGGCTGTAGAAATGTGCCTCTCGGAGCAAAAAATTGAGTGTCTCCAAAGATCCTCCAAATGCATCTCCATGTGCTTATCCTAAAAATGTGGTGGAACACTAAAAATTGTGTCTTACTACCAATCCTAATGAACAATGTGATGAATTACACCATGATACATACATCTCCATACTTGAGATTTGGTCATTATAAAAACTTGCATTTGAACAAAAGATAGAACTTCAATAACTGACACAATGAACATATCATGTGTTCAAAAGTAAACTCTTCAATCTAGATGTTCACTTACAATCTTTCAAACAGCCAACCAATAAGTGAATCAAAGCATTTGTTCATTGTAATTTTTATTTTGATCTTCTTTATCAATATCGTTATATATCGTAGTAGTCAGTTCAAACATGTTGAACAGGTGGGTAAGTTCTTATACAAGAAAGACATGTTGCCAACCAGCAATGGTGAATTTGGTTCTGAGAAAGGATGACACTCAAACATCAGAGGTCAAAGAAGACCAAATCCTAAGATAATAGGTTTATTGATATATCACGATGATTGAGAACATATCGTGGTATATTCATGTTGTCATCATCCTCCATAGAATAGTCATGTCTAGACAATAAATTGTATTAATATTTACCTAATTATACTTCCTTATTTATGCATATTTTTGTATTAATATTTACCTAATTATACTTATCATATTTATGCATATTTAGCTATGTAACATGGCATCCCCTCTTAAGAGGCTTTGTTCAAGAAGAATGGGCAGAGTTGTGGTTTCATGTTTCTATCAACTAAAGGCATAGCTAGAACGCCAAATTCTTGATGTCTACAGGTCCCATACTAGCCTAAAAATAACAAAATTTGAAAATCCGAAAAAGAAAAACCTACAACTCATTAACCAAAAGAAAAAAAAAATATTCAAGTTTGGACAAGCGAAAACAAAACAATGGAAAACATCCGAAGCACGCTACAAGAAGAAGTTATTGATTTAATCTTGTGTTTTTCCTTATATAGTTATCTGTGTTGAATTGTTGATATCTATGATGCTTGTATGTGTGTGTACAGATGCACAAGCATGCACGTAAAGCAGTTATGTAATTTCCTAATTTGGAAAGGCTCATTTTCGAAAGCCATTTCCATTTTGAAAAAAGTCCACTTCCCTATTTTAGGCAACTTAGCTTTAAGCAGGCATGAAATCACAATACAAGGTTGCATTTTATTTAGAAATTACACAGAAAACACTAGATTGCTTAGTGTCAATGTCTGATGATATACTTAAGTACTTTGGGCCTCTTGCATAAACAACAAAGCCTGAAGATACACTAGATTGGAATCCAACTTGATGTCAACAAAGAAGGTTGATTGTATAGTCTCTAGTTGTAATCAAGCCTACATAGTTTCATTAGTTCTAGAAACATTACTTAAGCCTACTTAAATTTATTAGTTCTTGACACATTAATGGGTTCAAGAGAGATCAGATTTCAAATGTCGATAACTCTGACCTAAAANACAACAATTTTAGAAAGACAAATGTCCAATATTAATGTGTGAAATCAGCAGTTGAGACAAACATGGAGGAGGACAAGGTGCTTTTATGGATGGGTGGATAGACATTAAGAAACATCCCCTAGCCAACATCATAGTTACATATGTAGCAAGCCCTTTCTTTCTTAGAGCTATTAATTTTTCTAGAAAGAGCAATGATGCAAATTTTCATATTGAGCTTCTTATGGATGTTATAGAGAATGTTGGAATCACCAATGTGGTATATGCAAAACAATGTATACTTTGGCGAGGCTACTAATTTAGAGTAGATACAGGGATATATTTTAAACCCCTTGTGAGCTGCATTCAACAATGCACTAAAAGGCATTCAACAATGCACTAAAAGACATCATCGAAATTCAATGGGTATTAAATTTGGTAACAATTATGAAAGGTGCAAATGTTTATCTACAACCACCGCACCCCCATTAGCCTTGTACAAGATCACACGAGGAAGGAATTCCTCAAGCCCACAAGTGCTAGATATCCCCAATGATTATCTCTTATTGGAGAGGATGTTGGAGGTGCAGCCACCATTGCAGGCTATGGTTGAGTCCAAATTGGGATAAGTGGATGGAATCCAAGATAGATGAGGGGTAGAAGGTTGAGGTTCAAGTATTGGATAATAATTGGTGGGCAGATTGCATTATTTGGTGTCATTCCTAAGCCGTGAAATTATCATTTTCCATAACGATAGCATGTTGAATCAAGTAAAGGTAGTGATTTGTCAAAGAGAGCCCACATTAGAGTTATCTATGAACCATATTCAAGCAATTATTTAGTGTAGACGGGATCACATGAAAACACCTTTGCGCATGGCAATGTATGTACTTAATCCAAAATGGTATGTGGAAAAACTCAATAGAGTTCATACCATTGATGATCATGAGTTAAAGACTAGGTTTTGAGTTCCCCTTACAAAGATATACATTGCAACACAATGAACAAATTTTTGAAGACAACTTATTCAGTGTGCAAGTCTCATGGCCTCTTCAACAAACCCAATGTGATGGAAGATCCAAAAGACTTAGCCCGAGACAACACAATTGGTTTGTGCAGTATGCACGGAGATGATGCACCATAGCTCCAACATCTTGTTATTTGCATTTCATCTCAAATCACTAATTCCTCCATAGTAAAGAGGGATTGACCCACATAGCTTCATCCACTCTATCAAGAGAAAGACTTACCTCTAGGAGAGCAAAGATGCCAGTTGCAATGCATAGTGCTCTATGCCTTGCAAATAGGAAGACACCATATTATCAAGAAGGTACCAACATGATGGCATGTGGATCTAGAGGATGAAGGACCCAATGTGGGGCAGCAAGGTTTGGTTGGTGTACCATTGATTCCAGCTGAGAGTCACTATGATTCAATTAGTTACATCTCCATGGATGGTGTTGAGGCCTTCTTATAGTAAATGGATGTAGAGGACTAGTGGCTCGAGCATTGATGCTCATTTGATCTTTTTTTTTGTTACTTTTAAGTTTATGTTATGAATCATAATAGACTTTGACTCTTTAAACATTGATAACAGAGTATATTACTCTTTACTATTTAGTAGCATCACATTTCATTTTATCATTGATGTCCACATATCATCCATTAGTGTTTTGACTATCATAAATTCAATGGGAAATACAATGGTGATTGATGAATTGTGATAGTTGCAACTTATATGTGAATGTGAATATGTATTCATGGTTTCATCATTCATGTTTGTCATTGATTTAAATCATACATGTGAGTATTTTTCGTATATTAAAACTTAGTTAAATGTATCATTTACGTTTTCATATATTTAATTTTTTCTATTTTTTGGATTTCAAAGGGATCCCCCGTGCCAAGGACCTTGATGTCTCCTATGACAATCCTTACCAGTATTACCCATCTAATTATGGTTCTACAAAGCACCGAGAGGGATCAAAACCCTTGAGGTGCAAACCTCTTTGACGTGATGCTTCCAATTTTTTTTATAGCTGACAAGAATTTTTTTTTTAATTTCATTTTAGTTCATTTATTTAATATTGTTTGGAACAGACAGACACATCCCTCCAACCCGGGCTGTAGAAATGTGCCTCTCGGAGCAAAAAATTGAGTGTCTCCAAAGATCCTCCAAATGCATCTCCATGTGCTTATCCTAAAAATGTGGTGGAACACTAAAAATTGTGTCTTACTACCAATCCTAATGAACAATGTGATGAATTACACCATGATACATACATCTCCATACTTGAGATTTGGTCATTATAAAAACTTGCATTTGAACAAAAGATAGAACTTCAATAACTGACACAATGAACATATCATGTGTTCAAAAGTAAACTCTTCAATCTAGATGTTCACTTACAATCTTTCAAACAGCCAACCAATAAGTGAATCAAAGCATTTGTTCATTGTAATTTTTATTTTGATCTTCTTTATCAATATCGTTATATATCGTAGTAGTCAGTTCAAACATGTTGAACAGGTGGGTAAGTTCTTATACAAGAAAGACATGTTGCCAACCAGCAATGGTGAATTTGGTTCTGAGAAAGGATGACACTCAAACATCAGAGGTCAAAGAAGACCAAATCCTAAGATAATAGGTTTATTGATATATCACGATGATTGAGAACATATCGTGGTATATTCATGTTGTCATCATCCTCCATAGAATAGTCATGTCTAGACAATAAATTGTATTAATATTTACCTAATTATACTTCCTTATTTATGCATATTTTTGTATTAATATTTACCTAATTATACTTATCATATTTATGCATATTTAGCTATGTAACATGGCATCCCCTCTTAAGAGGCTTTGTTCAAGAAGAATGGGCAGAGTTGTGGTTTCATGTTTCTATCAACTAAAGGCATAGCTAGAACGCCAAATTCTTGATGTCTACAGGTCCCATACTAGCCTAAAAATAACAAAATTTGAAAATCCGAAAAAGAAAAACCTACAACTCATTAACCAAAAGAAAAAAAAAATATTCAAGTTTGGACAAGCGAAAACAAAACAATGGAAAACATCCGAAGCACGCTACAAGAAGAAGTTATTGATTTAATCTTGTGTTTTTCCTTATATAGTTATCTGTGTTGAATTGTTGATATCTATGATGCTTGTATGTGTGTGTACAGATGCACAAGCATGCACGTAAAGCAGTTATGTAATTTCCTAATTTGGAAAGGCTCATTTTCGAAAGCCATTTCCATTTTGAAAAAAGTCCACTTCCCTATTTTAGGCAACTTAGCTTTAAGCAGGCATGAAATCACAATACAAGGTTGCATTTTATTTAGAAATTACACAGAAAACACTAGATTGCTTAGTGTCAATGTCTGATGATATACTTAAGTACTTTGGGCCTCTTGCATAAACAACAAAGCCTGAAGATACACTAGATTGGAATCCAACTTGATGTCAACAAAGAAGGTTGATTGTATAGTCTCTAGTTGTAATCAAGCCTACATAGTTTCATTAGTTCTAGAAACATTACTTAAGCCTACTTAAATTTATTAGTTCTTGACACATTAATGGGTTCAAGAGAGATCAGATTTCAAATGTCGATAACTCTGACCTAAAATTTATTCCATGCAAACTTTCTCTTCTTTGCCTTCAAAAAGAAAAGAATTTGTTTGATACAATCCAGAAGAAGCCAAATAAATGTTAGATACAAGCTACAGCACTTGCACTATAAAATCTCAAGGGCAGAAACAGCCATTTTGTTGCTGGGTCCCAACACATTTGATACTATTCAGGTTATCAAAAGAGCTGAATTAAAAATAAGCAAGACATCATCCATGGACAAATGGCCAGGCAAAATTTTCAAATAACGACGCTTTCAGAACTGGCTTACAAAGATTAGCAAAAAACCAAAAACAGATTGGTTAAACAGCTTAACCTTGCTGAATTTTAGTAATGTTTCACCAAGTTTCCCGGACATGGGGACATTGGAGCGGGGAAACACACTATGGCGGCGTGTGGAGACACCCCCCAAATTTTAGAGAATATCATGGGGAACGGGAGTCGGATCCCTAGCATAAGGGGCGTCTCTAAGTTTAAGGCTGGAAATAATAAATATGAAATAAAACCAAGTTTCCCGGACATGGGGACATCGGAGCGGGGAAACACACTTTGGGGACGTGTGGAGACACCCCCCAAATTTTAGAGAATATCATGGGGGATGGGGGTCGTCAGGGTCCCTAGCATAAGGGGCCCTGTCTCTAAATTTAAAGGCTAGAAATGATAAATATGAAATAAAAACCAAAAACAAAACTGCTAAGAAATTGTTGGAATGCACGAATATAGATAAGTGTGAGATGTATTATTCATGACGAGGGTCATCAAGGTCCCTAGCATAAGGGGCCCTGTCTCTAAAGTTTAAAGGCTGGAAATGATAAATATGAAATAAAAACCCAAAAAAAAACTGCTAAGAAATTGTTGGAATGCACGAATATAGATAAGTGTGAGATGTATTATTCATTAATATGATACATCTATATAGTATAAATACAATGATGTGACCTTTGGATTAGTCTTCCAAGAGGTCTCTTGGACTCCCGATGACATTTCCTATTACTTGACTATTCATATTTTGTCAAGTAACTCTAACGGATTACATTCCAACATTCCTCCCATTAATCCGAAGGAGTGTATGTGAGTCCAAGAAGAGAGTTGAAGTCTGGAAGTGTACAGTTGAAATCTGGAAGAGGACAACTGCCAATGATTGAATGTGCTCTCTTAATTTGGTGGTTTTGGGATGACCACAAACCAAATGGCTAGCAGAAGTTGATGTCTTCTACTAAATGGTGGTGATGGTTTAAGGAAGACCACAAACCAATCTGGTGGTTTACGAATGACCACAAACTCTGGAACTTGGCTCAATGGTTCCTGAAACATTTCCTAAGTTAGCTAGAAGCCAGAAGTTGATGTCTTCTACTAATTGGAAGTGCTCTCGAATGTTGGTTTAAAGATGACCATAAATTGTTTTCTAGTAAAAGTTGAAAGTCTTCTACTAAGTGGAGGTTTAAGGAAAACCACAAACTGTTGTCTAGCAGAAATTGTGAGTCTTCTACTAAGTGGTGGTTTAAGGAAAACCACAAAATAATCTGGTAGTTTTGGGATGACCACAAACCAAATCACGCTCACTTGTTACTGCTCGATTGATAGGACTTCGAGACTTGAAGCTTAACTGTCAATCACTGATGTTATTCCCCCTGTCAAGTACAAGGTGTGAAGACACAAATATTCCCACTGCAAGAAGTGTCAATACTCGAGAATGAATTCTTCGGTATGACTGATATATCTTCTTGATTGTTGATGACAATTGCCAAGAAGTGATCCACCCATAGTGGTTCTTTACTCTTGCAGATTTCTTGCATTTGGAACATCTATCCGAAGGATGATTGTGCTTTCCACAATGCTCAAAAGGATGAAGATCGAAACATTGTCTTTCATGTGGCCAACTCTCTAACAATGTTGGGATTTCAAAATCTGCTCTTGAACTAGAGCAGTTGAATATGAACCTTCTTGTAGTAATCCAGCACTCTAGAATTGGATCAGTTTGGTATAGTCTGGAATATGAAAGGTGACTTCCTTTTCATATCCAATACCGATTATGTGCTTATTTTTCCTGATTTCTTCCCAAGGTCTGATGATTAGCTTGGAAAGAGGAAGTTGAACTTCATCTATATTTGAATATGAAGTTGGCACATTGAGTTGCTCTCGTTGTTGATATGAATCATCATCATCAAATTCAAAAAGAGAATTGCTCTAAACAAGTACTAGCTCAGAATGATAATTCTTTTGTTGTATTTCTTCTTGTTGGAGTTGTGATTCAAGCTGGAGAAATTCGATTTTGTCCTTAAAATATTGTAAGCAGGTTAGAACATACTCAAGAGTTTCCTTGTCAGTTATGACCATATTGTCATCAGTTGAGAGTATTAGAGTGGTCAGTAACTCTAATAATTCGTCAATTCAAGCCATTTAAAGACAAAATTAGACGTTAGAGGTTTCTTGCAACTCCACCCAGACTTTACAATGCAAACTCAAAAAATGAGGGGTGTCAGCTTCTACCAAAAATGCACTTGTTACAGAAAAACACAAGTAAACTTACAAAAAAAAACTATTCACAAGTATACCTTGATTCAGAAAGCGTGATTCTTCTTGTTGTCCCGAGCAGTGAGTTCCAAAACTTCGTCAGCAAGATATTAACAACAACAATTTGGCAGTGCACAGATAAGAACCTAAGGGTTTCATGAAGAAGCTTTAAGTTCTTGGAATATGAACAATTGGGTTACACCATTGGATCCATCCTCGCCTGGACTAGCCTTTATGTGCTCTAAAATTCGAAGAATTTATAAAAATCCCAAAGGATTCTCATTCCTGCAAAAAACAAGCTAAACGTTTGATATGTAGAAAGGCCAAAGGGGCAAAGGATCATGAACAAACACTTGTGTGTCGTGCCACATAAATATTTGACCAGATTATGAGATACAAGTTTTTGTATATGTGCCTAGTGAGTATTTTGGCTATCAATTTTGGTTCACGGGTAACGGGTTCAAGTTCTCAGCTTATCTGGAAGTCGAACACCGAATATGTGATCACCTCTCGAAGTTGATAATAGCTTGATAAGAACGACCAATGCATTTCTTTNTGAAATTATCATTTTCCATAACGATAGCATGTTGAATCAAGTAAAGGTAGTGATTTGTCAAAGAGAGCCCACATTAGAGTTATCTATGAACCATATTCAAGCAATTATTTAGTGTAGACGGGATCACATGAAAACACCTTTGCGCATGGCAATGTATGTACTTAATCCAAAATGGTATGTGGAAAAACTCAATAGAGTTCATACCATTGATGATCATGAGTTAAAGACTAGGTTTTGAGTTCCCCTTACAAAGATATACATTGCAACACAATGAACAAATTTTTGAAGACAACTTATTCAGTGTGCAAGTCTCATGGCCTCTTCAACAAACCCAATGTGATGGAAGATCCAAAAGACTTAGCCCGAGACAACACAATTGGTTTGTGCAGTATGCACGGAGATGATGCACCATAGCTCCAACATCTTGTTATTTGCATTTCATCTCAAATCACTAATTCCTCCATAGTAAAGAGGGATTGACCCACATAGCTTCATCCACTCTATCAAGAGAAAGACTTACCTCTAGGAGAGCAAAGATGCCAGTTGCAATGCATAGTGCTCTATGCCTTGCAAATAGGAAGACACCATATTATCAAGAAGGTACCAACATGATGGCATGTGGATCTAGAGGATGAAGGACCCAATGTGGGGCAGCAAGGTTTGGTTGGTGTACCATTGATTCCAGCTGAGAGTCACTATGATTCAATTAGTTACATCTCCATGGATGGTGTTGAGGCCTTCTTATAGTAAATGGATGTAGAGGACTAGTGGCTCGAGCATTGATGCTCATTTGATCTTTTTTTTTGTTACTTTTAAGTTTATGTTATGAATCATAATAGACTTTGACTCTTTAAACATTGATAACAGAGTATATTACTCTTTACTATTTAGTAGCATCACATTTCATTTTATCATTGATGTCCACATATCATCCATTAGTGTTTTGACTATCATAAATTCAATGGGAAATACAATGGTGATTGATGAATTGTGATAGTTGCAACTTATATGTGAATGTGAATATGTATTCATGGTTTCATCATTCATGTTTGTCATTGATTTAAATCATACATGTGAGTATTTTTCGTATATTAAAACTTAGTTAAATGTATCATTTACGTTTTCATATATTTAATTTTTTCTATTTTTTGGATTTCAAAGGGATCCCCCGTGCCAAGGACCTTGATGTCTCCTATGACAATCCTTACCAGTATTACCCATCTAATTATGGTTCTACAAAGCACCGAGAGGGATCAAAACCCTTGAGGTGCAAACCTCTTTGACGTGATGCTTCCAATTTTTTTTATAGCTGACAAGAATTTTTTTTTTAATTTCATTTTAGTTCATTTATTTAATATTGTTTGGAACAGACAGACACATCCCTCCAACCCGGGCTGTAGAAATGTGCCTCTCGGAGCAAAAAATTGAGTGTCTCCAAAGATCCTCCAAATGCATCTCCATGTGCTTATCCTAAAAATGTGGTGGAACACTAAAAATTGTGTCTTACTACCAATCCTAATGAACAATGTGATGAATTACACCATGATACATACATCTCCATACTTGAGATTTGGTCATTATAAAAACTTGCATTTGAACAAAAGATAGAACTTCAATAACTGACACAATGAACATATCATGTGTTCAAAAGTAAACTCTTCAATCTAGATGTTCACTTACAATCTTTCAAACAGCCAACCAATAAGTGAATCAAAGCATTTGTTCATTGTAATTTTTATTTTGATCTTCTTTATCAATATCGTTATATATCGTAGTAGTCAGTTCAAACATGTTGAACAGGTGGGTAAGTTCTTATACAAGAAAGACATGTTGCCAACCAGCAATGGTGAATTTGGTTCTGAGAAAGGATGACACTCAAACATCAGAGGTCAAAGAAGACCAAATCCTAAGATAATAGGTTTATTGATATATCACGATGATTGAGAACATATCGTGGTATATTCATGTTGTCATCATCCTCCATAGAATAGTCATGTCTAGACAATAAATTGTATTAATATTTACCTAATTATACTTCCTTATTTATGCATATTTTTGTATTAATATTTACCTAATTATACTTATCATATTTATGCATATTTAGCTATGTAACATGGCATCCCCTCTTAAGAGGCTTTGTTCAAGAAGAATGGGCAGAGTTGTGGTTTCATGTTTCTATCAACTAAAGGCATAGCTAGAACGCCAAATTCTTGATGTCTACAGGTCCCATACTAGCCTAAAAATAACAAAATTTGAAAATCCGAAAAAGAAAAACCTACAACTCATTAACCAAAAGAAAAAAAAAATATTCAAGTTTGGACAAGCGAAAACAAAACAATGGAAAACATCCGAAGCACGCTACAAGAAGAAGTTATTGATTTAATCTTGTGTTTTTCCTTATATAGTTATCTGTGTTGAATTGTTGATATCTATGATGCTTGTATGTGTGTGTACAGATGCACAAGCATGCACGTAAAGCAGTTATGTAATTTCCTAATTTGGAAAGGCTCATTTTCGAAAGCCATTTCCATTTTGAAAAAAGTCCACTTCCCTATTTTAGGCAACTTAGCTTTAAGCAGGCATGAAATCACAATACAAGGTTGCATTTTATTTAGAAATTACACAGAAAACACTAGATTGCTTAGTGTCAATGTCTGATGATATACTTAAGTACTTTGGGCCTCTTGCATAAACAACAAAGCCTGAAGATACACTAGATTGGAATCCAACTTGATGTCAACAAAGAAGGTTGATTGTATAGTCTCTAGTTGTAATCAAGCCTACATAGTTTCATTAGTTCTAGAAACATTACTTAAGCCTACTTAAATTTATTAGTTCTTGACACATTAATGGGTTCAAGAGAGATCAGATTTCAAATGTCGATAACTCTGACCTAAAAAAATTTCAATGCAAACTTTCTCTTCTTTGCCTTCAAAAAGAAAAGAATTTGTTTGAGGATACAATCCAGAAGAAGCCAAATAAATGTTAGATACAAGCTACAGCACTTGCACTATAAAATCTCAAGGCAGAAATAGCCATTTTGTTGCTGAGTCCCAACACATTTGATACTATCCAGATTATCAAAAGAGCTGAATTAAAAATAAGCAAGACATCATCCATGGACAAATGGCCAGGTAAAAATTTCAAATAATGACGCTTTCAGAACTGGCTTACAAAGATTAGCAAAAAACCAAAAACAGATTGGTTAAACAGCTTAACCTTGCTGAATTTTAGTAATGTTCCACCAAGTTTCCCAGACATGGGGACATCGGAGCGGGGAAACACACTCTAGCGACGTGTGGAGACACCCCCCAAATTTTAGAGAATATCATGAGGAACGGGAGTCGGATCCCTAGCATAAGGGGCGTCTCTAAGTTTAAAGGCTGGAAATAATAAATATGAAATAAAACCAAGTTTCCCGGACATGGGGACATCGGAGTGGGGAAACACACTTTGGGGACATGTGGAGACACCCCCCAAATTTTAGAGAATATCATGGGGGACGGGGGTCGTCAGGGTCCCTAGCATAAGGGGCCCTGTCTCTAAATTTAAAGGCTAAAAATGATAAATATGAAATAAAAACCAAAAACAAAACTGCTAAGAAATTGTTGGAATGCACGAATATAGATAAGTGTGAGATGTATTATTCATGACGGGGGTCGTCAAGGTCCCTAGCATAAGGGGCCATGTCTCTAAAGTTTAAAGGCTGGAAATGATAAATATGAAATAAAAACCCAAAAAAAACTGCTAAGAAATTGTTGGAATGCACGAATATAGATAAGCGTGAGATGTATTATTCATTAATATGATACATCTATATAGTATAAATACAATGATGTGACCTTTGGATTAGTCTTCCAAGAGGTCTCTTGGACTCACGATGACATTTCCTATTACTTGACTATTCATATTTCATCAAGTAACTCTAACGGATTACATTTCCAACATTCCTCCCATTAATCTGAAGGAGTGTATGTGAGTCCAAGAAGAGAGTTGAAGTCTGGAAGTGTACAGCTGAAATCTAGAAGTGGACAGCTGCCAATGGTTGAATGTGCTCTCTTAATTTGGTGGTTTTGGGATGACCACAAACCAAATGGCTAGCAAAAGTTGATGTCTTCTACTAAATGGTGGTGATGGTTTAAGGAAGACCACAAACCAATCTGGTGGTTTACGAATGACCACAAACTCTGGAACTTGGCTCAATGGTTCATGAAACATTTCCTAAGTTAGCTAGAAGCCAGAAGTTGATGTCTTTTACTAATTGGAAGTGCTCTCGAATGTTGGTTTAAAGATGACCATAAATTGTTTTCTAGTAAAAGTTGAAAGTCTTCTACTAAGTGGAGGTTTAAGGAAAACCACAAACTGTTGTCTAGCAGAAATTGTGAGTCTTCTACTAAGTGGTGGTTTAAGGAAAACCACAAAATAATCTGGTAGTTTTGGGATGACCACAAACCAAATCACGCTCACTTGTTACTGCTCGATTGATAGGACTTCGAGACTTGAAGCTTAACTGTCAATCACTGATGTTATTCCCCCTGTCAAGTACAAGGTGTGAAGACACAAATATTCCCACTGCAAGAAGTGTCAATACTCGAGAATGAATTCTTCGGTATGACTGATATATCTTCTTGATTGTTGATGACAATTGCCAAGAAGTGATCCACCCATAGTGGTTCTTTACTCTTGCAGATTTCTTGCATTTGGAACATCTATCCGAAGGATGATTGTGCTTTCCACAATGCTCAAAAGGATGAAGATCGAAACATTGTCTTTCATGTGGCCAACTCTCTAACAATGTTGGGATTTCAAAATCTGCTCTTGAACTAGAGCAGTTGAATATGAACCTTCTTGTAGTAATCCAGCACTCTAGAATTGGATCAGTTTGGTATAGTCTGGAATATGAAAGGTGACTTCCTTTTCATATCCAATACCGATTATGTGCTTATTTTTCCTGATTTCTTCCCAAGGTCTGATGATTAGCTTGGAAAGAGGAAGTTGAACTTCATCTATATTTGAATATGAAGTTGGCACATTGAGTTGCTCTCGTTGTTGATATGAATCATCATCATCAAATTCAAAAAGAGAATTGCTCTAAACAAGTACTAGCTCAGAATGATAATTCTTTTGTTGTATTTCTTCTTGTTGGAGTTGTGATTCAAGCTGGAGAAATTCGATTTTGTCCTTAAAATATTGTAAGCAGGTTAGAACATACTCAAGAGTTTCCTTGTCAGTTATGACCATATTGTCATCAGTTGAGAGTATTAGAGTGGTCAGTAACTCTAATAATTCGTCAATTCAAGCCATTTAAAGACAAAATTAGACGTTAGAGGTTTCTTGCAACTCCACCCAGACTTTACAATGCAAACTCAAAAAATGAGGGGTGTCAGCTTCTACCAAAAATGCACTTGTTACAGAAAAACACAAGTAAACTTACAAAAAAAAACTATTCACAAGTATACCTTGATTCAGAAAGCGTGATTCTTCTTGTTGTCCCGAGCAGTGAGTTCCAAAACTTCGTCAGCAAGATATTAACAACAACAATTTGGCAGTGCACAGATAAGAACCTAAGGGTTTCATGAAGAAGCTTTAAGTTCTTGGAATATGAACAATTGGGTTACACCATTGGATCCATCCTCGCCTGGACTAGCCTTTATGTGCTCTAAAATTCGAAGAATTTATAAAAATCCCAAAGGATTCTCATTCCTGCAAAAAACAAGCTAAACGTTTGATATGTAGAAAGGCCAAAGGGGCAAAGGATCATGAACAAACACTTGTGTGTCGTGCCACATAAATATTTGACCAGATTATGAGATACAAGTTTTTGTATATGTGCCTAGTGAGTATTTTGGCTATCAATTTTGGTTCACGGGTAACGGGTTCAAGTTCTCAGCTTATCTGGAAGTCGAACACCGAATATGTGATCACCTCTCGAAGTTGATAATAGCTTGATAAGAACGACCAATGCATTTCTTTCGGCCTTGCACCAATCGTTACTATGTGTGGCTAACCCGATTCAGGATTTGCTTAAGAATCACCTTTCCCGTACTCATATAGTAGCATCGTCAAGTGGCTAGCGTTGATTAGAAAGACCACCATATTTCACTACAACAAGTTTCTCAATTAAAGTTGCCGACATTCCACTAGAGGCCAAGGAGGGTGTTCAGCGCTTGCTTGTGTGGTCGTTCGATAGATGCAATTGGAATGATGATGTTGTTCCCTGGAGTAGCTAGAGGAAGAAGTAATGATGTCTCCACTTGCCTTCCTCGCTATCAGAAATATACCCTAAAATGAATTCTCATGATCATCGACTAAATTCTTCTCTTATAAATTTGCATTAACCTTGCTCTCTCTGTTGAGTTTGTCACATGTTGATCTGAAATTGAATTTAGGGCCACTCCACGACGTGAATCCAGACACGGGTGTCTATGGCTGGTTGTAGTCAATCGATGACGTGTTCTTGATCCGGGGTAGCAAGAGGCAAAAAGTCTCTTGACAGCCAGTTACTTGACAACATGTGGTGTTTTCCCACAGGCCTGAGATGGATTGATGACGAGAGGATGATGGATCGCTATTCAACTCCTCATCAACGCAAGCAACAACACCCTCCTCTACGTCCTCACTATTCGATTGGATTATTTCAACGACTGGCCATGTAATAGAAGAGTTGAAGTATCCGTGGGAGTATGATATGAAAACCTTTAAGGAACTGCACGAAATCAAGAGAAAATCCTCGATCCTCAATGATGAGTTTCTTGTACATAGGCTTTGTTTGATTACCCTCGTCAGTGTCGTTTTCCTTCCAAATCCCGTGCAAGAGAATCTCCACCTCTGTGATATCGATTACTTTCACAATTTTGGACTATGGTATTTACACGCAGAGAGAGACATAGAGCATACAGTAGACGTTTCTATACAAACAATAGATATTTTTGCACACAAAATGGCAGGCTAACAAACCTTACACCTACGAACAACGGAGGACGACAGATGAACACGGAGAATCCATTAGAAGGACAGACTTGCAGAGTCGGTAGAGGGGCGTTTTTTGTAGGCAAGAATGAAACCACCCAATGAAATGAGTGTTTCTGGACATAGAGAGATTGCTCAGATGCTATGGACAACTACCATAGCAAATTTCATGCCCCAAGAACTAGGGCGCTCTAATACCACTGTTGGAATGCGCAAATATAGATAAGTGTGAGATATATTATTCATTAATACGATACATCTATAAATACAATGATGTGACCTGTTGTCACTCAGAACTGAAATGGGCTGCAGCAAATCAATCCCGAGGCAACCTCGAACCACTTTGGATTAGAAGCTGCCCTCTTCCAACCCGAGAGGGATCTCTCGGAAAATGTCACAAAATGAATTGAAGTAAGCGTAAAATGCTGGGCAGATTTATGGGTAAATGATGGTCTTAGATTCTTGGAGTTTGGGTGTTAAACCAGGGAAAAGGTCCATTGGGCATGGAGTCAAATGAAAACCAAGAAAAGAGACAATAGCAGAGATCGAATAGCATAGGAGGCTTCAAGAACCAGGTCCAAAATAGTCATTCCACTCATTTATAGATCAGAAACAAAAGGCATGACCTCGTTTGTCTAATTCATTAAAAAATCATGAGGATGGATAGCAGATAGAGATGAACAAAACTAAAACAAAAAGCCAAGCATCTGGTCTTCCTTTCAATAGAAGAAATAACACTGAAACTACAAATATCTGAACGCAGGTCTTGTCTTGCTGAAAGACAGAGGAAAGGCTGCGCACAAACAAAACTTGTAAATGAGGCAAAAACGATTAAAGCGCGGGTCTTATTTTACTCATGGCAAAACAGAGGAAAAACTGCACATTAAAGGATGCTTCAAA
>JZKD02S1674173.1:161438-177242 GCA_000966675.3 Picea glauca
TGTATTTCTCAGTGATCTTGGATTATGCTATTGTTATCTAATGAAATGCAAACAACCATAATAATGGCTTAAACATTAACAGGAAGCACCACTGTCAATCAACCAAATATGACTATCAGTGGGAACCGTACCTAAGAGTGTTGAAATGAAGAAGAATGCTTCATCTTCATCTCTCTGAGGTGGTTCTGGATCAACATCAACAATGGAGGCATGTTGTCTTCCTTTCTTCCTAGTAGGACAATTTCTCGCAATGTGTCCATACTTGTCACATCTAAAACATTGAATCTTTGATATGTCTTTTCTTTGTTCATGACCTGGAGCTGTTGAAGTTTTCTTGTCATTGAATGCTTTGCTGGAACTTCTTCTTTTTCTTCTGCCTTTCTTTGCATGAGAGGCAAGGGCCTCTGGCTATAAGTCTGGTTTCCTCCTGGGTGCAGTTTTCCCATAGACGATCAAACTGAGGTAAATCTGCTCTTCCACTAATACTTTGAATGAATGGTTCCCAATGGCTTGGAAGAGCATAGAGAGTAATCATGACAAGCTCTCTATTCGTTATGATTTCTCCAATGGCACCTAACTGATCTCTGATCTATGAAATCTTCATGAAGAAGGTAGCAGTGGTGTCAGCTTTCGTCATCTTGAGATTTTGAAGTTGGTGTTTCAATGTAAGAGCTCTATTAGTGTTGTTGCTCTCAAACATCTTCTTCAATGCATCATACATCAGATGAGTTGTCTTCAAGGTAGAAATGTGAGGTAGTAGATGATCTCTTACTGAGTAGATGATTATCTTCCTAGCTTTGACATCATCTGCCTTCCATTCAGCGTTCTCTTCATCAGTTGTTGTTGTTGGTAAAGTTCCTTCTATCAGTCTCAATAGATCACTCTCTTCTAGAGTGATGTGTAATCTTGACTTCCAGGAGCTCAAGTTGCTTGATCCATCAAGCCTATCTTCCACCAAATTTTTGTTCCTCGTGGCTTGCAAATTCTTCACAAACCCTAACGGCTAGGCTAGAAACCCTAGCTTCAAAAAACTTGACGGCTAGGCTAGGCTAGAAACCCTAGGTTTCATTGGACTTATGACTGCCAACAAGAAGACTTGGAGAGTCAAAAGAACCCCAGTGAACTACAAAATTCCTCAATCCTATCTTGGTATGATGGCACCCTAGGGCCAAAAATCCAAAAACTTCTTGAATTTTCGATCTGAAGGTTGCAGGTGATGTGTTGGACTAGGCCATACCTATCTGTGCAAAAATTAGGCCCAACGTTCCAAGGGAAAGTACTAAAACTAGCTTGATAAGGAAAACGGTAAGGGTCGTTTTTGCAATTGCAGCAAGAAGGTGACGACTAGCTTGGAAAAGTGTTGGAGTAGCTTGTGCAATGGCTCTTCAGGGACACTGCTCTAATACCATGTTTAATTTTTAATGCTTAGCTCAAGCACATGTAGTTTCTTTCAATTTAGCATGAACTTGAACCATAAACAATGCAGCAATACAATATACAATAGCTGCAGTAACCAAGATCACAAGAAGAATAACCATGCACAAGACACAAGAAGTTATCCTGAGAAAACCCTTCTCAAACAAGGGAAAAACCCAACAATCCTTTGCTATAGAGTCGAGAGAAGATCACCCTCACACCATAAACCCTAGTGCACACAAGAGGGTGCTCTATGACCAAGAAGGCTAGCGCATAAGAAGTGCACACCAAATTTCAACTCACCAAGCTAAGCGTTGAGTGAATGAGATATGATCCACAATGGGGATGTATCTCTCTTATAAATACATGACCTAACTCATCAATTAGAGGTGTCTATTGGCACAATAGGTCTGACTTGTACAACTTAGTAATATAATTAATCTTTAACACAATATTAATTATCTTTACACAGTAGGGCCGACTTGTACCCTTTACAATACAAATTAGGGTTTCACAATAATCTTACTCTTAGACAATATAGCAAGGGATCTCACAAACATCCTCTAGTGCTTTGCCACTAGGGACAAGCCCACATGTGCTCAACCACAGGGGACGTCACTCTCAAACAGATCAACTCAACTAAATCCATAGGAGTACGAACTGGAGAGCCATCTCAAGTCGACACAACTAAGTCCATAGGAGTCCGACAGGAGACCATCTCAAGTCATCTCAACTCAATCCAGAGGAGCACAACAACGGACCAACACACGTCATCTCAACTCAGTCTAGAGGAGTATGACTCACCTATCACATTGGCGTTCTCACAGATCATCTCAACTTTGTCCAGAGGAGTACGATCTGGAGAATGTCTCATGAAGTTGCAATCATCAATAGAAATAACTATCAAGCTCTTGTTGCAATTATTTCACACATACACCCAAACAAATTGCAGACTATATATATAATTTGTATTATTATTATATATTATTCAGGAGTGACTTCAGGGTAGCGGTACAATATTCATTGTCCTTGGTAGGTGAATAATCTAAATGGAGCACTTATGTTTCTGAATTTTCTCTTTAATGTTTTTTTAGAAACAGGATGTTCTTCTTGCTTGATGTTATGTCTTTTTCCTCAATTTTGCAGCAGAACAAAAAAAATTTCAACAACGGAATTTCTGAATTTAAAATTGTTGATGTTTCTGGTAGCTGCGGGAGGTATTCACCTCCGGGACAACCTTTCTTATAAAAGAAGATGCCAAGACGTCAAAGGAAAACCATTGAAAGAATTAATGAATCCCCAAAAGAAATATATTGCTCCAGAAGTCTAGTCGACCTGCCAGAAAAGATAAAGTAAAATGTATTTTCCTAAAAGGACAAGTCGGCCCCACTAGAAAAAGTTCACTTGTCAGTTTAGTATAAATAAGGGAGGCACCCTTCTCATTTAACACACTCTCACAACATAATCATAGCGCAAGTTTGGAAGAGAGTTGCAGTTGCAGCTACAACTCCTGAAGGAAGGAAGGCGCAAGTCTATATTTCTTAGTCTTGGTGGTGCGTTAGGATTTACATTGCTTAGTTCTCTCCTTGTTGAGATAAGTATTGTTGGATTTTTTCTCTAGTGAATAGAGCTTGGTTATTCTGTCTTTGGCATGGTTCTTCTCTATAAGAAGGTACTAGGTTTTCTCCCCTTGTGAAGAAGGGTTTCCCAGGGTAAACTACTATTCTCTGCTCGAGGGTGGCACTTGAGGATGTTTATGGTTGGGTGGCAATGGAAGAGCATTTCCTATGGAAAAACAAGTAGTCCCATAATTATGTTTTGTAATTTGTGCTTGGTTAATTTTCTTGAAATCCGAGTTACTTACTAAAGTTGTGAACTAGTCTAGTACTCAAAAATTCAACACGGTATCAGAGCAGTGTTCCTGAAGAAGCCATTGCACAAACTTCTCTTAACACCTCTTCTGCTAGCCACTACCTTCTTGCTGCAGTTCTGCAACTGCACTTGTGAACATACCTTTGGTGTTTGACTTCCTCTGAAAGCCTTTCTGGAAAGTGACTTTCTTCTTTCCCTTGAATCTTGATGCTAATGTTGAATGCTCTTCTTTGGTTGGCTCGCTCCTAGTAGCAGTGTGACTCTCCTCTTGGAGGCAATCATGCCATAACCTCTCAAATGTGAGTTGAATCTCTCTCCCACTTACACTAGATAAGAAGGTCTCCCATGAAGAAGGAAGACCATCAAATATGGCTTGCACCAAGTCATCATCATCCACTGTGACACCTGTGACCAAAAGCTAATCTCTGATCTGGGCTATTCTAGAACGGAAAGATGTTATTGATTCACCTTTATCCATCTTCAAATACTTACGTGCTTAAGTGTCCTCTTCTAACTTGGAGCCTCTTTCTCATAAAGATTCACCAAGGTATCTGTTGACCACCTATCCAACTAGGGGGTCAACTCCATGTACCATGAAGATATGCATCATCAGATGCTACCAAGTCAGAGACTTACTGGTTCTACAAGGCATTTTTGGTCTTCAGCGTGTATTTTTGTAATTGGAATTCTCGCTCCCCTGCATGGGATAATAATGTAATGGGTTTGCATGGATCATAGTTAGGTCAGTTACCTTAGGACTTCATCATTAAAAAAGTCTCTTTCACTGAGTGTTTTTTTTCCTCAGGTTATTAATTTGGCTTAACCAACCTTATTAATTTCCCTTGAGTTTTTCACTCCCACAAATAATTCCTCCAAAGTGGTGAAAGGCCTCCAAAGTGGTGAAAGGTGTTCTAATGGTCTCGTCCTCTGGTAGCTAGTGTTTGAGAATGTTGTAAATGACCATGTAAGACATCTCTCAAAGTTTCACGGAATTCCATCGAGTCTAGATAGGTTTTTTTTAATTAATTAAAATTGCCTAAGGTTGGGTAATTTTAATTAATTATTTTTTATAAAAAAATGTAAAAACTAGTTCCTTGGGCTTTTGCTAGGGGTATTTGTGCTCAAAAGAAATGGAATGAGACCCCCTACACCCTTGGCCCAAGTTTCAGCTCAGTTGGACAACTTTTGCTAGGTGTTTGTCCATAGGGAGTCCAAATCAGTCAAAACGGCAATTTTAATTGCTAGTCATGACATGATAAAAATGTCATTTTTTGTAAAATTGAACTAAATGTGTGAAGTAAAGGTGGGAGATGATGAGTAAACCCATTCCTAACCTTTTTCCTAAGTTGGAAAAGTAATTTTCCACTTAAAATACCCCCCCTTGCCTAGCCAACAACTTAAAGTGGTGTTCCCTAGCTAATTGACATGTGGGTATTAAAAAGTTTAAGTGAAAAAATCCACCTAAACCCTAAATTCGCCCTCCTTGGTGTCTAACTTAATGTTTGACCATAGGAAAAGGTATTTTCCCCCTTTACACCTCACCCCCTCACTCATTTACCAAAACCCTAAAAGTGACTTTTCCTTGATGTTGGACACTTGGCTCTCATCCAAGAGGGATCACTTTGCCTCTCCAAGTATAAATGAAGGCCCTCTCACCCTCATTTCAACACCATCTCTTGAGCTATTGTTATGCTACCAAATTCTTGTCTCACTCCTCTCATCTTTCCATCTTGCTTTCACTCACTCTTGCTCTTTTTTGGAGAGGAACTTGTAGCAATTAGTTGCTGCAACTTCCTACTTGGTTAATAAAAGAGCTTTGGAGGAGATTGGTGTAGCAAAGATTAGTCTTGGTACATCTATACATATGAATTGATATTGTGCCTTTGGTGCATTTCTTTGAAATAGAGTGGATTTCTCAAGCAAACTAGTTTGTTTGGGTAGATTGTGCAATAATGTAGTTGTAGATCTATTTGAGTAGAGTAGTGGATAGTACAAATTAGTTTGTGTTATTTAGCTATCTCACTCATTGTTTGCTCTTATCTCACAAGTTTGCTCTATAAGTTGCAGGTTATCTCAAGGGTTTGCAAGGCTAGCTTTTAGCTAGAAGCTTCCCTTCACAACCCCACTTGAAACTCCTCTCTTTTATCCTTCTATTTTCTGTCCTTTCATATTCAAAAATTTGGTTTGCTAACACTCTAGAATAGGTCAATACATCAATCTACTTTGCTGAAATTTTTATGCAGAAAATTTATGTGTAAAAACAGAAATTTTCTTAACATTTTGTGTGTGTTTTGCAGCATTTTCAGCAAGCAATAGTTTGTTGTTTTTTGCAGATTCTCGCCAGGTCAAGGGGAAGTGCTATCAAATTTCAGCCATAAAACACACAAAGAAGCCATCCCTTGGTTGGGCAACAACACCCAACTTTTCTCTTATCTTTCTAGCATTGTAGCAAACCCAAAGGGGGTCCCCAAGTTGCTTGCATTCTTGTATTTAATTTTTTGTTATTGTATTTTAGTTTTATTACCTACATCTTGGTGTGAGTTTGGCTAAGCCAACCCCCAAAATCGTAAAGCTAAGATCATCATTTAAATTTCTGCAATTTTTATTTTGTTTGCCCCACTTGTCTTTGGGACAAGATTGTGTGGCTAGGTTGCTTTAATTTTCATTTATTTATTTTTCTGACCCTCTTTGGCACAAAATAGAAAGGCTTGTCTCCACCTTGTGCCATTGTGAGTGGTTTTGTTTAGTTTAGTTTAGATATTGTAAAGCATTTACATTCTTTTGTTGACTACACCTTGGATGTGAAGTTGGCCTAGCCAACCCCCAAAATCGTATGGCTAGCTTAATAATTTACTTATAAATGTGTTTATGCTTAAATGTTTAAAATTATCTAGAAGTAGATATCACACATACTAATGCTAGCTTAGGCCCATGGAGGCATAGGATCAATCTTGTGTTCTAATCTCTTTTCACTTGCAAGTTTTATTTCTCAAGCACTTATCTTTTCTTTTGCAAGCAATATGGGCATGTGAATGGTTTAAGACAATCTACTTTTCTTTTTTGCAAGTTCTTTACATTCCTTTCAAGTTTTATATCGTGGTTTAGAACTTCATATTGGAACACACTTAAATTTCGGTTTTGGGACAAATACACACTTTTTGGCAAGCCATATCTTGCCTTAACACACTTTTTAACTTAATTTCACCTAGTCCATAGGCCTAAAATCAATTAGACTTAATAGGACACCTTCTACTGACCCAACTATGCCATTTAAACGAGGACTAAAGGAAGCAACGGAAGGTGATAGGCCGGGGACGGTCTCATGGCGCTCAGTGTCCTTTCCGTGAGTATATTTTCCCTTGGATTGACCTGCGGAGCTAGGGTAGGCCTTGTTGCCATACTTCTTGAGCACCCAGCAACTACTTGGTACAAGCGGGGGGAGTATTGGGTTGACACTTAGCTAGGATTCAACCTTAACTTAACAACTTAATCAACTCCTTAATCCACTCTACAACTTTGGGCATCATCTTGGTATATCATTTGTGGTTGGCACTTAACTAGTCTTGCAAGCATTTCATTTCACATTTACTTTTCATTGCAAGTTTATCTTATGTGTTGTGGATTGATAACTAAGTGATCATAAGTTTTAAGCCTTTCACTTTCATTCTTTAGTTGTGTGTTAATTCTTTTGGTTTGGTCTTTCAAGAAGTTGCGCATCCTTTGGAAGCACTTCCTTGTTGGACTTTGTGTAATCTTTTTGCCATTTAAAGCAGTCACAATAGAGTTGTGCATCCTTTTGGGAGACACTCTATTGTTGAGCATGCTAGGCTTGAGTGTTGATGAATGTTTCCCTTTTGAGCATCTTTCATTTCCTGCACAAACAAGCAATTCAATTAGTATCTTTGTAACTTTCTATCTATTGTATCTTATGTTTAGTGTAACTTTGGTGTAACTCTTAGATATTCTTAGTGTACCTTTGTATTTAGTTGTGATATTTGCATCTAACCTTGTTGTGATATAATTGTAATCTTTGTAATCTTTTGTAACTCTTGTGTAATCAACCTCCCTCACACTTTAGTTGACCCCTTGCCCAATCTTAGGCACTAGTCTAGTTGTCCTAGGAAAAGGCTTGCTTGTCATCTTGAATTATTGCACATTGCATTGCTGCCTTTGCATCATACGCTAGATCTTTCCCCCAACCTTTTAACTAATTAAAACCAACTCCTAAAAACTAAAGTTTAATCTCATCTAGAAACTAGGGTCTACCCCCCTTGGTTTCCCTAGGAGTAAGCCTAGACGAAGAGGTTCAAGTCAAAGTGACAGCGTGGGCTTTGAACCTAGGCATTGTGCCTCTAAGGACACACTAAGTGAGCAGGACTTAGCTCACGTTTGCAAGTGTGTATAAGGACGGCAACAGTATCCATACAGTGTTTGGCAGTCATTAACGAAGTCATCGTTGGCATTATACTGTCTTTGATTGAGTCAAAGATGATTTGCTTGGCCTTTGCTTGACTCTTCATGAAGGCCGCTCTTCCTGCATTAGTGGTGGGTTCCTCCACCACTGTGGTCACATACTGCTCAAGATCATGCTCCTGCAAGATATTTGTTATCCAGAGCTTCCACACATTGAAGTTGGCAGCTCCTTCAAGCCTATCTTCGGCCCTAGCTGAAATGGAGGATGCCATGGACCTTATGCTGGAAACTTAATCAAGCTCGCTTGGATCTATGTGTACCCTGCTGCTGCACTTCAACAAGCTTATCACACCCTAAGCTCTGATACCATGTTAAAGTTTGAGCTTGATAGTAAATTGTAAGGAGTTCTTTAAATTCTGACAGTACTTTGAAATTAGCTTAATATGAATCACAAAGCATAATCGACACTGAATAGCAAAAACCATGTAGTTTTACCAGCATGTAAATTCACACCACATGTACCGTGGGGAAACCCTATACAAGGAGAAAAACCGCAACAAACAATTTCCTTTTATTGCAAAGATAATGTATGACCACTTACAAAATATCCACCATGAAAAATCTGCTCTTAAAGAGCTTGCCAAGTTTACCTAGACATGACTGTATGACCTATAGAATGTTGAGATACTTTGTTGATAAATACCTATGTTATATACCAACACTATGGAGGAAGCTATGCGCTGCCTCGGTGCTCTTTTGCTACCTTTTCTGGACTAATATATTAGCACTGATATGGGCTGATATTGTTGCCTCTTATGGATTGATATTGTTGCCTTCTATGGACTGATATGCAACATTTTATGGACTGTTATTCCACTTTGTTATGGACTGATATATGCACCCTGTTACCACTCTGTTATGGACTGATATATGTGCCCTGTTACCACTCTGTTATGGACTGATATATCACTCTTCTTCCTCACTCATACGCTGCATAACAATTGTATAAAAGAGAGGGTCGACCTCTTGCTTAAATAGGAGTGGAGAGGTAGAGAGGAGATGGATCAGAATAGCCTAAGTGAATGCATGTGTTTACAACTGAACTTAACTCAGCAACCAGATTTAGAACTAAACTTTAACACTTCAGTTAGGACTTGACCTTGACTAGACATGTATGCAAACTACTCAGCATGGATATGTATGTCATGCATGCAGCATGCATGCAACATGCAACAAAAACTTGACAACTTTGACTTTGACCTAGACATACAAATTTGACTTTTACAACTTGACTCTTTACATGGCAATTCGAGTTTCTTCATGGTGGATGGTGTTACATGTGCCAACGCACTAGATCAATACATTTACATCATTTGCAATATCAGGAAGATTGTTTGTTTTTAGCTCATAGGAATTTTATGTTCAACCTAACTTTTGCTAGATGCCTTGATTTTTGCTCATGGCTCACAAGGCTTGACTAGGCTCACAGAAGTTGTACATTCCCCTGACTTTTGCACTAGTCTGTCCATGCTCACAGAGGTTGTACGTTCCCCCTGACTTTTGCACTAGATTGTCTATGCTCACAGAGGTTGTACATTCCCCCTGACTTTTGCATTAGACTTACATCTTGACTTTTGTCTTAGACTTACAAGGTTTCTACCTTTGCCTTGGCTTGACTCACAAGATCATATAGCATCTCGTTCATCCTGATTTTTGGTTTGACTCACAAAGGTTGTACGTTGCCCCTGGCTATTGTCAATACCTCACAAGACTGGTTGATTCTCCAAATCTCCCTGGCTAGCCTCAGGGTGGCCTATATGGCCTCTCATTGGAGAATGACTATCGATGCTGCCAAATTTAACATCTTTTATGTATCAAAGCCTTTAGTTAGGACCAAAGTTACAATCGGTGTTGTGTTTCTTGCCGCAAATGACTCCTCAATCATTGCATCTTCTCAAAACATTGTAGAGATCCTATTGAAAATCATTAATGATGTTGGCCCTTCTAATGTGATTCAAGTAATCATTGATAATGCAGCAAATTTTAAGGGAGCAGGTAAAATCATTGAGTGAGCTCATCCACACATCTTTTGGTCTGAGTGTTTGGTGCACACCATGAACCTTTTGTTGCATGATATTGTCAAGCATAAAGAATGTGGATGGATTAATGACTTGTACAAAAGAGGGAAGAAACACATCAAATTTGTCACATATCATACAAGGGTCAATTACTTTTATGGCACTTATTCCAGGTTGCAACTACTTAAGGTTGCAAAAACTAGATTTGTTGGTTATTACATCACCTTAAGGCACCTATTGAAGGTGAGACAAGCTTTGGGTGCTATGGTGATGAGTGATGCATGGGATGAAATGAGAACTAATAGAGAAGGTGCTAATGCAGTGAAGGAAACAGTTCTTGAAGTCAGTTTTGGTCACAGGTTCAATATGTGTTGCAATTCACCAAGCCAATTTATAACATGATCAAGTTTGCAGATTCAAATCGGCCAATCATTGGGGAGGTGTATGAGCAAATGGATAGCATGTCAGGGCAGATTAAAGACATTGTTGAGCCTAGAGATGTCAACCTGTATAATCTTATTCGTGTAGAGGTGGAAAAACGATGGGAAATGCTAAATATTCCACTACATGCCTTAGCATATATGCTAACACCTAAATACTATCATGTATCATGGCTTTCATCACCAGCAACTGGTGGTGGGTCCAAGAAAAAACCACACCAAGATCCAGAGGTTCAAAATGGTTATATGACAACATTAGAAAAAATGGTCCCGGACGAGGAGTGTGACACCATATGGAGACAATTGAATCAGTACATCCTTAGTCATGGTGCCTTTGAGACGAACCTTGCAATTAGAGATCAAGAGAATTTGAATTCTCTCGAGTGGTGGAACATGCATGGCAGTGTTGCCCCACAACTGCAATGTTTGGCAACATAGGTGATGAACACTTCTTCTATAGAGAGGTGTTGGAGCACCTACAATTTCATCCATAGCGTCAAAAGAAACAGGTTGAATGTAAACTGATCAGAATGCTCTTTTGGATGATGATGATCTTGTTGAGATGCTACCCCCATCCACTCCCCATGTCCAGGACTCCAGGTACAACACTAGGGGTTTCATCTTCACTTCCATCGTGGTTGTCTACATCCTACTTTTGCACAGTTTCGTCCTTCTCAGGAGGCTCCACTACCACCACGAGGAGGCCCACGCAACAATCATGGTCGTGGAAGGAGGATGGAATAGTTGTTTGATGTTTCTCCTTTTTCATTGCCTTATATGTCATAGTTTGTAGATGATAGATTCATAGTATTTAACAACTAGCTAAGTTTAAAGTTTAAACTTTATTGTTTTGCAATTTGGACCTTTCAATCTTCATACTTCAGTGCAGATGGCCTATTTTGTAAACATAACTATTTGGTGATGACTCATGTTATTGTTAACAGTTGTTAGATTATGAATAACTCATTTCGTTCCATAAGTTCATGGTCTACTTTCTATTATATGGCTTAAAAAATTGTATGTTGGTTTGTATTTTTAAGTTTGTAATTGCTAGAATCTAGATGGTTGATGCTCGAATGATTAATCATTGATGTACTATGGATGCCATTTCTATCTATATTAATGTACAAATATGCATGGTTTCATATATTTTGCAGCTAATTTGTCTTTATGCATGTTCTTTTTAATATAAACACAATATATAATAGACGCTCTCGGTACGTTCCTGCTTCAAAGATTTTTGGAAAATGACGCTTTTGCTTCCTAAAATGCTCCACGCTCTGGCAACATTGGTTAGGACTGTGGAGTTCTACAATCTCGAAGCTTCACATTGACCACAATTCAATTTTGAACCCTGTCTCTCCACCAATCTTCATTCGAAGCTCTTACATCAAGGAAAGTTCATGAGATACGTACATGTGCGCTCTCTAAAAGCCATACCACTGCTAGTTTGGGCAATTCTTCCACTGGAGTTCTACAATCTCGAAGCTTCACATTGACCACAATTCAATTTTGAACCCTACAACTCCACCAATCTTCATTTGTAGCTCTTACATCAAGGAAAGTTCATGAGATATGTTCATGTGCACTCTCTAGAAGCCATACCACAAATTATGGGCACATCCTCTCCTATGTCTTGCATATTTCTCATGGACAATTCTGCGCAATTTGGTCATTTTCCAATAGAAAATTGATCAAAACCAATGAAGAATTGCCCAAACTAACAAAATTTTCATTTGGGAGCAACCTGCCAAAACCAACGAAAGCATTGCCAAAGCTTGTGGAATTTTCTGACTATTTTAACTACATCCCTCCCAAGAAGTGTCAAAACTTGCAAAAATTTCTTGACACTGATTTTTTCTTCTTGGACCCATTCTGCCTCTTTTAGCTCCTTTCCAACAAAATAATCGCCCAAACTAGTGGATTTTGTTTGTCATGTGGTGCCCAAGCATGACATCGAAGCCTTGCATGAATCCAAAATTCTATATATTCTCACTGAACAACAGAAAAAACAAAATAAATTCCTAGAAGATCAACTTCAATTGGGAGAATACCACCAATAGCTCACCCTTTAAGTGTCAAAACTTGCATTTAAACTACATTTCACCCAACAAGTGTCAAAAGTTGCAAAATACTAACAATAGCTCACACTTACAGAGGGAACAATTGGTCAAACAGTAACAATAAAAAAATGAGTTTCAAGTGAAGCTTATGTAGGACATGGTGTTTCAATGGGATGATGACCACCCAACAACAATCACTGCAACAAAACAAATTGGAGCCAATTGTCGTTCCCATCTCCCAAAAGCTATTCAGGTTGGACACCAAAATTTCTATTTTCTACATCGATGGCTCCCCCAATGGCGAAAAGTTGGATGTCTTGCTATCGAAAATGCCCTAGGAACACCCCTGAAATGTCATTCACTGAATCTAAAACAGATTCTAATCGAATATGGCTTCAAAATGACAACAAAACGTTTATGTGTCATTCCGGATTTCAAAAGTGTCATTTCAATTTTCAAAAACGTCGAAATAGGGGTTTCGTCCCCCTCCTGAAACATTTCACAATTTTTGGAAACATTTCATGTGTTAAACCCTATGTTTCTCACTGAAAAAGTGAAAAAAAACTTTAAAATGCAAAAACAAAAACTCTAGAAGCAACCAACCAAACCCAAACCCTAATCTTACACTGTCTTTCCACATTGATTTACACTGCCCATTTGTGTTTTGAATATATGGCCTTTACCTATTTCCTTTGTAAGGCATCATCTCTCCTTGCCTATTGAGATGATTCCTTGCCTTTACCGCGTCGAAGAGTATCTCATTGTGATAGGCCAACGGATGCCCATGTTTAGTGAGTATTGCATCGATGACATAATCTAAGGCGTTTGTTTCAATTTTGAACAATTGTTGCAGATCTAGTGGAATGAGCATTGTCGCCAAGCGGATGTAATGCTTCATATCCTTTAATGATTTATGTTGTGCCTTGACCCACACAAACTTGACCTTGGATCCACACTTGGTCAGCTACCTTAAGGGCCAAACATTATGAGAGAACTCCAACACAAACCTACAGTAAAAGTTGGCATGGCCCAAGAAGCTATAGAGCTCAACTAGTGTCTTCGAGACCATCCAATCATGTATGATATTGATCTTGGCTAGATCCAAAATCCACATGCACACCATGCTCATCCACGATGCATCCCAGATGTTGAATTCTTTGCACCCCAAATGAGCACTTCTCAAGATTGGCATATAGCTTGTGTTGATGTTGGGTGCTCAACTCTTATTGAATGTACCTCAGATGCTCTTCTCGAGTTTTGTTGAAGATTAGGATGTTATCCAAGGATACGACCATAAAAGAATTAGCGAATGGCCACGAAACGTTGTCCATCATCCTCATGAACGTTGTCGAAGCATTAGTTAAGCCAAAGGGTTTGACCAACCACTTGAAGAGATCTTCCTTACACATGAAGGTTGTCTTCCACACATCAGTTGACTCAATTGAGTATCGGTTCTTGATTATGATTTTGTTAAAGGATTTGTAGTTAATACAGAATCGACATGGCCCATCCTTCTTCTAACCCAGCGCAATCAGGTAATCGCAAGGTGAGGAGCTTAGTTCAATGTGGCCCTTCTATATTATCTCTTGAATCTACCGTTTAATCTCCTCATTCTCCAAAGGAGAGTGTCTATATACAAGGCCATTGGTAGAGGGACACCCAATGTTAAATCAATCACATGCTTTACCTGATAGTGCAAGGAACTATTTTAGGTGAGGTGAAGATGTCTATGTAATCTTTCACCAACTAATCTACATGTCTCTTCTATATAGAGGGACCCCTTCCAAAGGCTTTAGCAAACGCAGTGATTTTCCTTGCTCCTTCGGACTGAACCATAGAGAGGACAAATCTCCCATACTAAGAGGTGATCTTTCTACATTGGTTAGCATTGATCAAAGAATTTACCATTGTCAAGGCTACCTTTGGTATCCTGTAAAGATGACCTCTCAAGGTAACAATGACACTACAAGGCCTAGACTACTAAACAACATGACACTTCGATATATGGTTGTCCTAAAGGTCACCAACTTCAAGCAAGGTTACATCACACGGTACCTCATCTTTAAAGGGCTTTTGTCGTATTACATATGTCATGTTAACTAACATGGATGTCTCACCCTTGGCTCAACAAATAGATGTCATATGGCTAGGGGTGTAACGTTATTGGCACCTTCATCTTCTTGATGTCCTCTGCTGAGATTAGGGTTTTCCAGTTGTTGTTATTATCAATGAAATGTAGTGATGTCCCCTTCACCCACATCTATCACTGGAAGAGGCACTCACCTTCCTCGATTTCCTTGAGTAGGAACTTTGTGGTGACAATAGTAACACTAGGTTTTGTGTCAATGGTCTATTTATCATATCTATGGGATCTGGGAGAGTCCAAGGCTTTCAACTTAGCCAATAACCATTATTTAGTGTGATATTCATCATTATTGTGACAAAGGATTTTAAGGGTGTCACATTATTTGCATGTGTCCTTCGACTTCTTATTTTTCTTCATTGCAAGTTGCTTTCATTGGTTGTCTTGAATTTGGTTGTCTTTGCTGTGCTCTGAAAGTTACGGCCACCTTTACCCTTCTTTCGTTGTGGTTGATTTCCAACCCCAAACTCTTTCTTATCCTTATGCATAATATTCTCCTCAATCTTGACAGTATAATGGATAGTTTCTCCCAATGAAGAGATGACAGAAACTCCATTTATGTTTAGATGACTCTATGTAGGCCATTAAGGTATTTCTAGAATAAGTATCGCTCAAAGTCCTTGATATCCAGCATTACACACAAGGTATGGAAGGTGTTGGTGTACTTTGGCATTGTCTGTGACTCTGGTCTTTACCCTAGCACAAGGTTGACCATATTGTATACTAGTCTTTGTAGCTTCCAACAAAGTAATACTCCTTGCAGGTGTTAACAAAATCCTCCCATGTGGGCTCTATCCAATGCGTTTTAGAATCATCCCAACTATGTTGCACACTGTAAGTATCCCACCAATATTTGACATGGGGAAGGGTCTTCGAGAGTGAAAAGGTAATCTTGTTACTATTGAAAAAGTTGTGAACAAAGAAATAACTCTCTAGTTGATATAATCATCTCTCTAAAGCTTCTGAGTCCATCTCTCCTTCAAATAGAATGATATCAAAATCGTTGATGATTATAGCTTGGACAGGTGCTTTTGCATAGGCTAGGTGTCAAGCATGCAAAAGATGTCCAAAGCCTCTCTAGGTACTTGCTTAATTTATTAAGTGACTTTTATTTTTCTTTCTTAAGTTGGACTTAGGAAAAGAACATTAATTAAACCAATTAATTAATGTTGGCTATTGACTAAGGTTTTCTAAGGTTAGGTGACGTAGATCTAACCTTGACCATTGATCTCAAGTGAGGCTTAGGATTTAATCCTAGCCATCCATCACTTTAGAAGATTAAGAGATAGGGTTTTAGTCAATAAAATGTTATAAAAGAAAGCCTAAGGAGAGGAGAAAGACACACATTGAGTTGACAGTCATTGAGAGAGTGCTTTTCT
>JZKD02S1674173.1:190219-204066 GCA_000966675.3 Picea glauca
ACACTAAATAATTGCTTGAATATGGTTCATAGATAACTCTAATGTGGGCTCTCTTTGACAAATCACTACCTTTACTTGATTCAACATGCTATCGTTATGGAAAATGATAATTTCATGGCTTAGGAATGACACCAAATAACGCAATCTGCCCACCAATTATTATCCAATACTTGAACCTCAACCTTCTTCCCCTCATCTATCTTGGATTCCATCCACTTATCCCAATTTGGACTCACAACCATAGCCTGCAATGGTGGCTGCACCTCCAACATCCTCTCCAATAAGAGATAAGCATTGGGGATATCTAGCACTTGTGGGCTTGAGGAATTCCTTCCTCGTGTGAGCTTGTACAAGGCTAATGGGGGTGCAGTGGTTGTAGATAAACATTTGCACCTCTCATAATTGTTACCAAATTTAATACCCATTGAATTTCGATGATGTCTTTTAGTGCATTGTTGAATGCAGCTCACAAGGGGTTTAAAATATATCCCTGCATCTACTCTAAATTAGTAGCCTCGCCAAAGTATACATTGTTTTGCATATACCACATTGGTGATTCCAACATTCTCTATAACATCCATAAGAAGCTCAATATGAAAATTTGCATCGTTGCTCTTTCTAGAAAAATTAATAGCTCTAAGAAAGAAAGGGCTTGCTACATATGTAACTATGATGTTGGCTAGGGGATGTTTCCTAATGTCTATCCACCCATCCATAAGAGCACCTTGTCCTCCTCCATGTTTGTCTCAACTGCTGATTTCACACATTAATATTGGACATTTGTCTTTCTAAAATTGTTGTTCTCAACTTATGTTCACTGAGCAACACATATGAGAGTCTTGCTGCTGCAATTGCTCCGATCATGTGCTTATAATAAGGAGATCAAGTAACATGGAAAGGAATTCCATTGGCAAAGAGACATTTGTTGATGGCATCCTGTGTATCACGTCATGGAATATTAAGCATGTTTGTTGAAATGTGGTCCCTATTCCACAATAACAATAACTCTTTCTTCTCAATTGGTGTTGGTGGAGGCACAAGGTTGGATGGATCAACTTGCGTGTGACAACTTGTTCCTCATATTGGAATTAGGTTGCAACATGACATTTTGGTTAGAGAAGGTGCCATTTGCATTTGTGGCCATTTGCATCCTTGAGTTTTGATTTTTGTAGTATGGTTAATTTCTCACATACAAGCTTTGCCCCAACCCAAAAGACATCGTGTAACCCTACTATACCTCCCAACCCAAGGATGGCCACCAATATTGCATGTCCAATTGAATGACTTGCCTCTCCTTTTTGCCATGTTTGGATGCATATATCAAATTGAATTTTCTTGGATGGAATGCCCCATTAGCATATTCAATGAATGCTTTTGATGGGTAGGTATTGTCTTGGGTTCAACTTTTTTTTCTTGTTCTAGTATACCCATATGTTGTTCCACTTCCAACCTTTGCCCCACAAGGCCCTCATACTCTAAATCAATGTCATCGCTGTTGCTATTGTCCGAGTGGCCTATTTTGGCACTTGCATATGGGTGCGTTGGGTTTGTTGTCAAGTGTTTTCAGCAACCTGCAACAAGGGTTTCACTTCTTATATATTGGGTGTATATTTTTTTCACTTATAATTACCTTAAGAAATGTCAAAATATGAAATTAATTGAAATGCTTTTATTATACAATGTAAATTAAATAGTCGGTCAAATTAATCGAAACACTAAATCTTGCAACAAAAGAAAAATTGAAACATGAATCTAAAAACACAAAGAGAAAAAAAAAACTCCAAGGTTGTTCCCTACCTCCCAACTGCTAGAAATTGTAGAAGCACCAACAATCATTGGCTTTTTGACTATAGAAGCACCAAAATTGAAAACACTAAAAACAATCAAACCTTTGGCAATAATAGTTGTTGTTGGGTGAACAAGGCCCTATGTGTTGATACCATACTTTGAATCATTGTCATATTCGTTGATATTGGTTGAGTGACGTATTTTGGCACTTGCATAGGGGTCTGTTGGGTTTGTTGTTTTAAGTGTTTTTGGTAACTTCCAACAAGGGTTTTGCTTCCTATATATTGGGTGTAGTTTTTTTTCATTTATATTTACCTTAAGAAATGACAAAATATGAAATTAATTGAAATGATTTTAGTCTATAATGTAAATTAAATAGTTGGTCACATTAATTGAAACGTGGAATCTTGCAACAAAAGAAAAATTGAAACAAAAATCTAAAAACACAAAGAGAACAAAAAACTCTGAGGTTGTTCCCTACCTCCAAACTGCTAGAAATTGTAGAAGCACCAACAATCATTGGCTTTTTAACTATAGAAGCGCCGAAATTGAAAACACTAAAAACTATCAAACCTTTGGCAATAATAGTAGTTGTTGGGTGAACATTGCAATGTTTATTTCAAATAATATGCTTGTTGTCCAAAGAATGCACAATGCAACATGGTTTGGCCCTCACTCCTCACAATTCAACTCACTTAACACTCCCAAATTTAAATCAAATGCAAATAAGAAATGCACAAGTCGATGTTTTGTGGTTATATAAAGTGTAAATAGGGTGTAAGAGGGTAGAGGAGTTAAGGTCGTAGGTTTTTTCTTTTGTTTTTAAATATTTTTTAACTTTTTGAAAGGGTTAGTGAGTATTTTTAAGGGGAGCACCCATATGTCCTTGTTTTTGAGGGAAGTGTCATGGTGTCTTGGAAGTGCAACACGAATATGGGAACGTTCCCCTTTTTTGGAAAAACATTTCCCTTGGCATTTCCTAATGTGCCCCCACAAAAAAGAAGCATGCAGAAATGTTTCAGATGGAGCTTCTCCATCTCAAGAGTTCAAGGAGTGAGGGGAGCATGCCACCCATCCTCAAGAGTTTGTCCTTGCATAACACTGTTTATTTTAGACATTTACCTTATCAAGGGTTCTGTAATAATTTCAATCAAAATATTTTATCTAAGATATTATAGATGATAGTTTTTGTTTTAAACCAAAAAAATAGATTTTATTTATATATATGACTTTTTGAGATAGTTTTTGGTATATATTAGAGTTTTCCACAGAGCTATCACTATCATAACAATCTAAGGTTACAATAGACCCATAGTTTTGACTTGATAAATCCTAGGGACCATGGGCACTATGATTCATCATACACGATATATCTAGCTCTTAACTTAACACTTTGGAGTTACAGTGGACCAATAAGCTTGACATGATAAAACCTATGCCCTAGAATTCAACTTCATAGAGGAGAGCTAAACCCTACATATCTAGCACAATCCCTAATCGGAAGGACACTGATTACCAAACAAGAGATATCAATGCTTAATTACCAACAATTATATATATACATATATTCATGATATTTACTATATCTGATTTTTTACATGGATATTGCTTGTTACATACAACCTTGTTTTTGCATTTATTGCATTCAATTGTAGATAAAAAGAAACACAATTATTATAACGTTTATCTATGTAACTATTTCTATATATTTGGTACATCTCTAAATGCATGTACATTGTACATTCATTGCTAACGTTGGTAATTGTGTAGCATGTATATCTACATAATGAAAGAGCCAAGTCAACTAGTTGTGCATGAAAAGAACAAAACAATATTTCTAATACAATCTAAAGGTAAATTCTATCTCTATCTATTTACATATATTTTTCAAAACAATACTTCTGATACAATCTAAAGGTAAATTCTATCTCTATCTATTTACATATATTTTTCAGATGGAAAAACAAACATTTCTTCATACATATGAGAGAAGTGAGGTGCTCTTATGGCTACCCCGAGTTGGGAGATATATTTATGCTTGTTCCTAAGTATGCGGGTAACACTGTTTATTTTAGACATTTACCTTATCAAGGGTTTTGCAATAGTTTCAATCAAAATGATATGTTTTTATCTAAGATATTACAGCTGATAGTTTTTGTTTTAAACCAAAAAAATATATTTTATTTATATATATGACTTTTTGAGAGAGTTTTTGGTATAGATTAGAGTTTTCCATAGAGCTATCACTATCATAACAATCTAAGGTTACAATAGACCCATAGTTTTGACCTAATAAAGCCTAGGCACCATGATTCATCTACACACATGATATATCTAGCTCTTAACTTAACACTTTGGAGTTGCAATGGACCAATATCTTGACATGATAAAGCTTATGCCCTAGAATTCAACTTCATAGAGGAGAGCTAAACCCTACATATCTAGCACAATCCCTAATTGGAAGGACATTGATTACCAAACAAGAGATATCAATGGTCAATTACCAACAATTATATATATATATATATATATATATATATATATATATATATATATATATATATATATATATATTCATGATATTTTTACTATAGCTATTTTTTTACATGGATATTTCTTGTTACATACAACCTTGTTCTTGCATTTATTACATTCAATTGTAGATAAAAAAAAACACAATTATTATACCATTTATTTATGTAACTGTTTCTTTATATTTGGTACATCTCTACATGCATGTACATTGTACATTCATTGCTAACGTTGGTAATTGTGTAACATGTATATCTACATAATGAAAGAGACAAGTCAACTAGTTGTAGATGAAAAGAACAAAACAATACTTCTAATACAATCTAAATGTAAATTCTATCTCTATCTATTTACATATATATATATTTAGATAGAAAACCAAACATTTCTTCATACATATGAGAGAAGTGAGGTGCTCTTATAGCTACCCCGAGTTGGGAGATATCTTTATGCTTGTTCCTAAGTATGCGGGTAACACTAATAAAATAAAATGGGAGAAAATATATAGAGAAGCAAAGTGGTCTTATAGCATAGGGTGAGAGAGATCTCCATGTTTGTACATGGGGGTAATTTTGTTGAGTAAATAAGACACAAATTGCGTAATCCACAACAAAAATTAGAGATCATAGCACTTTTTTGGAGTTGTTCATAATAATTGTTCACCCACTCTATCAAACTATGTCTAACTCAAGTCAAAGAAAATTTACCAACATTTTAACCATTAGAATTGATATCCTAGTTTCATTGATTTACAAAAATGAGACAAAAGGCCTTTAATCCAAGAGGGAGATCACTCTCCCAAGTTCTTCCATTTTTTCCTTGATTTCTTCTTATCTCCATCCATCCTCCTAGTTAATTAAGCTATGTATGAGATTTGATCAACATAAGTTACATTGTCTTTTCTCTTCAAACTTTAGTCCCTGGTTTTCCTTTGTAATTAATAGACTTTGAATCGTGTCTCCTTTTCCCCTTCCAAGGTAGGGGATTTGTATCCAGAGTTGTAAGAGTATATGAGGGCGTTGTATATTTAGGATCCTCTGAAGGCTTGGAAGGCTCTATAAAACGAAACTTGTGGTAGGGGATTTGTATCCAGAGCTGTAAGAGTATATGAGGGAATTGTAGAATTAGGATACTCTAAAATCTTGGAAGGCTCTAAAAACTGGTCATCCGTCTACGAGTTTCCACACTAGGAGGGATTTTTTCTCTTCCCTTTTGGTCCTAGGAATTCTTTACCTTAGGACACAAAGTTTCTATATGCCCATGATCAAAGCACAACTTGCAATGAAAAACAATGTTGTCATAATCTATAAGCCAAGTTGAGCTATGGTTCCCAACCTCTAGTACAATTTGCATTGGAAGAACATTGCTCAAATTAGCATAAATGCATAAACAAACGAAGGTGTTAAAAACATTGTTAATGTATATGAAGTAAGGATAATAACTTATCCAAAGTATTGTTGGTTGTTCTAAGGGTCTTGTAAACCCGATATTACAATGGGAGGCTATGTAGTAAACCTAAATCATCACCTATGATAGAGATTTGATATGCGGGTTAAAACTAGGTTTCCATGGATTCATAAAAGGCCATGATCCCTCCACAAACCAAGGCCCTCTACCTACAATTTGAGCTCTATCCATTTTAGAGACAAACTTAAGAATGGAGAAACCCTTACTTATTGGATGAATTGCCACATCATTCCCTGGAAGGCTCCTTGAGACCTTTCCACCCAAGATTGGAGTTCCTTCAGAGAGGGGTAAATACTGTTGAACCACTATAATATTCATGGTGATTTTCCACCCAAAAAATCCAAGACATATCTCAACCTTGGAAATCCATTAAAATGACAACTTTTGCAACCAATTGTGCAAATTTGGATGTTTCAAGGTTTGTAATAAATGTATTTTTGAACAACATAAACATCCATTAATACATGTACAATAACATCTCAACAAATGTCTAAAAATACATCTTTATGGGTGGAATATAGTGCCATTATTGAAGTCGCGAGTCTTAAGTTAATACCCAGTAAATGCTAAAACTAATAATGTTGACACATAATAATAATAAATTACAATAATAAGTAGTAGAAGTAGTAATAACATTAATGATAAAACATTAATAGGGGATTGGTTGGTTAGTGAAGTAGTAGTGTTTCCAATTCCCCCATTAAGGTTCAAATGTGTCAATAACACATTTGCATTTGGTGCCATAGTTAATATTATTATCAACTACCATATTATTATTATTATTATTTTAACTTTGAAATAGAGCATGGGGAAACCCACTGGGCACTTCCCCTCATTTCGAGGATGGTACCCGGGGTAAACTAGATTTTGTAGAAAGCCTAGACTTTTTCGATAGCTTGCTCATTTAAGAGCTCAACATGTCACTTGCAGGCATTGAACCTGAGTGAGGGGGGAAACACCCCTCAACACAAACCACTCAGGATAAACCTAATTGACACTACCATATTATAATTATTATGATCAAATACACATTAATCCTTCTAACCCTTATGGCACTTGATATAATCACCCCCTAAGCACTTTCATTAGATACCCACTATACTCCATAAATCTTATGACCCTTAACACAATCATCCTTTCACAGACTATGGCCTCAAACACACAAACCCCTTCACACAATAAGGCCCCTAACCATCATTACCATAGATAAAAGATACTTCCTAACTCGTATGATCTTTAATATAATCGCCATCTAACCACTATAACACTATACTCTTTGAATTTTATGACCCCTCACACAATCACCTTTTATCACACCGACCCCAAACACAATAACCCTAAATTCACTATAACCTATTACAACTACTTACCATGGTTGAACATATTAAACACATTGATATGCCCACCCTTAATCCCCTAATCTCCTAACATACTAATCCATATCGACATATGTTGACTAAAGATCAATATTAGTTAACATAAGTTATTATAATTCACTGGCACCATTCGTCAGTAACCCTTAATTATGGTTAACCATTGCTGACAATATTGACCATGATTAACCATCTTGACTATATCTGTAACAGGTAAACTATTATTCATTGAAGAATGAATATTTTTGAATATTGATATTTGATTGATAAATTATAAAAAGATGATTACAATACCCCCGTGGCAGTTTTCTATATAGCATTAACTGGTCACGAGATGAGGAGGTACATGCCTCTTTAATGAAGAGGTACATGCCTCTTGATTTAATCAAATGATTATTTATTATTTATTATTATTATTATGTTCGTAACATTGCCACCCCCTACAGATTTTCCTTTGTCCTCAAAGCAAGGGTAGTGATGGGTATTGTCGGAGGAAATGTTTTGACTCCCATGATGAATATTCTTCTGGAAGGTTTTTCCATTTGATGAGATATTCTTTAATGGTTCTGGAACATAACACCTTTTCCTTAGTGGCAAGAATACCTTATGGTTCTAAAATAATTCTTCCTTCGTTATTGAATTCAGGGATTTATGTTTGCATTGGTTGAGATTTTCCAAGCACTTTATTGAGACATGAGACGTGGAAGACATTGTGGATGTGACAATTGTCTAGAAATTCCAATCCATAAGCGACTTTGCTAATCTTTTTATTAATTTGAAAGGGTCCATAGAATTTTGGAGCCAATTTCTTCTTCCCTTGTTGTTTAAGGGATAATTGTTTGTAGGGTTGAAGTCATACAAACACTCAATCGCCTTCTTCAAATTCTCTTTCTGACCTATGTTGGTATGCTAGTTGTTTCATTCGATTACGAGCTATTGATAGGTTTTCTTTTAATATTTGGATGATTTTATGTTCTTTCTCTAGCTTATTCCTTACTGCTTGGACCTTAGTATTAATTAGTGCAAAGTATTTCCATTTAGGTGGTTCATAACCATATAAGGCTTGGAAAGGAGTCATTTTAGCTTAAGTGTGATATGCAGAGTTATACCACCATTCGACTAAATGTAACCATTGAGACCATTTATTTTGTTTATCTATCACAAAGCACCATAGGTAAGTTTCTAAGCATTTATTTACAATTTTTTTTGACAATGTGTTTGTGGATGGTAGGTGGAGCTCATATTAAGGGACATTCTTATTTGTTTGCAAAAATCTCTCCAAAAATTTCCTTTAAATTTTGCATCCCTATCGCTGACAATAACCTTGAGAAATCCATGCAATTTATAAATGTTTTTGCAAAAAACATCTGCAGTTTGCTTTGTTGAGTCAATTTTCCTTACTGCCATGAAATGTCCATATTTGGTTAATCTATCAACCACAACAAAAATTGTATCCTTCCCGTCAACATGGGTATCCCTTCAATGAAATCCATTGAGATCTCCTCCCACTTTTGGTCAGGAATATGTAGGGGATGAAGCATTCCTGAAGTCATAACATTTTCATTTTTGTTCCTTTTGACATATTTCACATTCGACAACAAATTTTTGAATATCCTTATTCATTCCTTTCCAATAGAATGATTGTCATGCATTATAGTAGGTTTTGAAAAAACCCACATGTCCTGATGCTTGGGAGCTGTGTGACTCCTTTAAGACTTTCATTTTGAATTTTGAAGATGGAATTAGATAGATTCTCTCCTTATACCATAAAATGTCATTTTTCCATTCAAATTTGGGATTTTGGTCCGGATTGTTGATTATTGAGTTGGATTCAAGATATTTGGCATATTTGAGTCAGATCTCATCTAACCAATTAAGAATCACTACCATTGTTGCATATGCTCTTACTTCCTCACCTTTTCGTGATAGTACATCAACTACTACATTGTCTTTCCCTTTTTTGTGTATTATTTCCATATCAAAGGTGGAAAGTTTCTCCATCCACTTTTTTTGTTCTGTGGACAAGGTTTTTTTTGTCTTAGTAAGTATTGAAGACTATTGTGATCAATACGTATCGAAAATTTTCTTTCTAAGAGATATTTTTGCACTTATCTAATGCATGCATAATGGCTAACATTTCCTTATTACAGGTAGATTTTAATTCTTCCCTTATGTTGAGATTTCGACTTTCAAATGCTATTGGGTGGCCATCTTGCATTAATACTGCTCCTATTCCAATGCCTGATGCATCACATTCTACTACAAAGGGTTTTGTAAAATCTGGTGTTGCTAACACAGGTGTAGACGACATAACCCTTTTTAATGTTTCAAAACATTCTTCTGCATTGTTATCCCATTTGAAGGAATTTCTCTTTAACAAGTTTGAAAATGGTGTTGTCAAATGAGCGCAGTTCTTGATAAATCTTTGATAATAACCTGTTAATCCAAAGAATCCCCTTAGTTTTGATATGTTCTTTGGTTTGGGCCATTCTGTGATTGCCTTGATTTTATCAGGGTTCACCTTGACTCCTCGGGATATGACATGACCAGGATATTCTATTTCTTTACAGAACGAACATTTTGATAGTTTTGCATAGAACTGATTTTTTTCTAAGAGAGAAAGAACCTGCTCTAAATGCTTCATATGTTCCTTCCAAGTTTTACTGTAAATAAGAATATCATCAAAGAAGACCAATACGAACTTCCTTAAGTAGGGGTGAAAGAGTTGATTCATAGTTGTTTGGAAGGTAGTTGGGGCATTGGTTAACCCGAACAACATGACTTTAAACTCATAGTGACCTTCGTGTGTCTGAAAAGCAGTTTTTGGTACATCCTCTAATCTTACTCGAATTTGGTAGTACCCTGATCTTAGATCCAATTTTGAGAAGTATTTAGCTCCATGGAGTTCGTCTAGCAACTCATTTATGAAGGGTATACCATTTTTTTTTTATATAGTTATTTTATTTAACCCTTGGTAGTCTATGCATAGTCTGAAAGATCCATCTTTTTTCCGAACCAATATTACCGGGGTTGCATATGGGATTCTCCTTGTCGTAAAAACCCCACATTTTAGTAGGTCTTCAATTAGCCTCTATATTTTTGTCTTATGGTGGTGAGGATATCGATAAGGTTTGATATTAACTGGTGTTGAATCTGGATTAACCTCGATTATATGTTCTATGTTTCTTTCAGGTGGAAACTTCATAGGTAAGTCTTGGAATACCTTGTTGTATTTTTTAATTAATGTTTGAATCTCTGAATGTTGAAATTGGACTATTTTTGTTGTTAATAACTCCATCTGATGACGATGTGCCACGTAAGCTGGTGCTCATTTTCGAATTAGTTTCTCCATTTGTTGTGAGGATATAATTTGGGTGGGGGGTGGCTGGAATCTGTATAATTTGTATTTCCTTCCTTCCCATTTGAATTTTATAATTTTTTTTTGGTGATTTGCAGAATAGGTCCCTAGAATTTGTAACCATTGAATACATCCCAAGATGACGTCTACTCCCCCCAAGGGTACTGTGTAGAACCTTGTTTCTAATTCGTAATATTCTATCTGAAGCTTGACCTTGTGACATTTTCCTACTCCATCAATTTTTTTTTTCCATCTGCAACCATTATTCTTATATCTACGACTGGATATACGAATAGGTTTAATTTCCTTGCAACATTTATGTCCATAAGGTTGTGGGTGCTCCATGTATCTACAAGAACGATGAAATTCTCCTTTTTTACGTTCCCTCTTAGTTTTAATGTTTGCGGTTGAGTTATTCGTGTAATTGCTGCCAAGGATATATTGGGCATAGCCTCTTCTGGTTTTGTATTGGGGGCATCAACTTCCTCTTCACTTCCGTTATTTGAATCGTTGTCAGATGTGTTTGATTCTTTCTCTTCTTCACAAGTATATAATTTTTTACTATTGCATTTGTGCCCAGGTGACCATTTGTCTCCACAATATCGCCATTTTCTTTCCCATTTTTTTTATGTGAGTCCTGATGACCGACTTCACCTTCCCTCAAATGAGATGGTACATACTTGTTAGACCTTCCTGCATAGTATTTCTTTGTTCTATCATATTAATATTTATTTAACTTGTCTAGGTTTGTGAATGATGGTTTGTTGAATTTTTTTTTTGTTCTATTAGCCTTGATGCGTGTCTAGCATCTTCAATAGTTTTGTGATTCCATAGTTTAATTTCACTACGGATGTAATATTTTAAGCCACATATGTACATTTTTATGAGCTTCTCATCTGTGAATCCACATTTCCTTGTTGCTAGGACCCCCCATTTGTGCATATAATTGTTTACGTTTCCCTTCTGTTTGAGATGCACGAACTTGTTATACATGTCGTCATCCTCTTCGTCATGAAATAATTTAAGTAGGACTGTTGTGAAGTTCTTCCAATGGAAGGAACAAGCATCACATTTCTTGGACCACCAAAGGTACCAATCATAAGCTTCTCCTTCTATATTGTTGGAGGCCGTCATTACCTTCTCTCGTTCACCTAGTTGGGGGTTTGATTCAAAAATTTCATCCATTTTGTTTATCCAAACAACAAATCCTCTATGGTCCTTGTCATCATACTTTGGTAACTCCTTTTTAAATTTATGGTAATCTTTGTCTTGGAATCTGGGGATGTGCATATTTCTTGAAAAATTTTCCTTTGGAATTCCCTGGTTTCCTTGACCTTCTTAATTTATTTTTGGTATTTCTGGACTTAGTGGTGGCCTTCGATAAGTTAAGGGTTTTGCAAATAAGGCCTCGAGACGTTCTGCTAATTGTTCAATTTTTTGACTATGTTCATCAAGTCTTCTTTTTGTTTCACTTTTATCGTTTTTAGAGAGCACCAATAATCTTTCGCCTTGTTGTATTAACTGATCAATTTTGTTGTCAGTCTCTAGTAATTTGTCGATTTTTTCACTCATGTCTTTTTGTATTTTTTACACATTGTTGAGTCAGTATCTTACACCATTGACATCATCTCTACATTTGTTTACGTTTTCTTTTAGCTCATCATTCCTAACCATTTTGTTGAGTTTTAAAGTTCTTCCAATTAGTCCTCCTTTTTTATTTTATATAGTATATATATTTATTAATTATCTATTAATTAATAATAATAATAATAATCTATTTTTAAGGTCACGGCCAGGCCATACATCAAATTGGTGTATGAGACCTCCTCCCCCCAACGATTTTACTGGTAAAGCCTACGGAGGTATAAAATATATTAATTAATACATATTGATTTAGAAATATATACTTATATTTATTATAAATATATATATGTATATTTGCTACTTTTGTGTGTGTGTGTGTGTATATATATATATAATTTTTTTAAAAGTGAGGGGGGCATGAATTTTCCCCAAAAATCGCCAATGGGAAACAAAGGTGTAGAAAAGTGTGTCGGGGGATAGGGAAACAGTGGGACGGGACATGGACAGGGAATAACAGGGATGGGACGCGAACCAAAACAGGTTGGGGGTGATCGGGGGTGACAGAATAGGGTGTCGGGAGGTGGAACAGATGGACAGGACGGAAGACAGAAGAATATGCAGTCTGTATGGCAGACTGTAAGACGGTGGATTCACTATGATACCACTATAATAGGTAAATTGTTTTTTTTTAACAGAAAAAGTTGGAGGTTTTTATATTAAAAAGAGAACAACAAAAATTCAAAAGTTACATATGGCAGGGTGTAAGCACCTCTGCTGCTTCCAAAAGAGCTTAACTGTCTATGGGGGTCTATAAAAACTATATCATCCAATCCATATGTGCTACAGTTCTGCCATGTAAAAATGGCGATATACATATGCAAAAGAAACAAAAATTTACAGTTCATATGAGACCTGATTAGTGGTTTAGAGAAAACTGAGGATCTTCCTGTTGTTCCGCATGTCAAGCTTCTGGATTCGCCTCTGTTGGGTTCGCCTCTACATAATGAAGATCTACCTATCCTGGAGCTGAGGGTACCGAGTGATGATCATTACTGGCTATTGAGTGAAAATCGAAAGGAAGCCAAGACTCGCTAGTGCCAACAGAGTTCACTGCTTGTTGTGGGTTTGCCAATTGTTGGGTGACAACCCCAAGTTGTTTCATATTTCTATTAACTCCCCTTAAGACTATCGCCAGTTCTTGATTATGGAGAGTTTCCTGTTGATGCAGTTGTGTCTTTAGGCCTTCCAATTCTTCACGAATCCCCTGGTTCTCTCGCTAGAGTTCTCGGTGGAAATCATATGTATGCTCCTTCGCCCTCCTAACATATGTTCAGAGTGCTCGAAACTACTCTCAAAGCTCCTATGAAATGAAATTCGGACAAGCGAAGGGTGCTCTTGACCTTCGCCACATGCTGGTGCAGAGACTCGGGAGCAGAGAAGACAAGCAGGCGACGAGAAAACAAATCGAGCAAAGGCTGAAGAAACGAAGAGCACGAACGAAATGAACAGAGGAGAGAAACTAACCTGAGTGGAGGCCGAACAGTTTGAAGAACCAAGCGAAGAAGTTGGGAAATAGCCGCAACATCCATGAGTGCTGAAACGACATTCCCTTGAGGGAAAAGGGAGCCATAATCACCCACGAGCAGAAGTGACTTCGCGTAGGATGAGAAAACGAAGATGATGCCATAGGCTTGTGGCTGATTGTCAGGGAAGGCATGCGAAGATCCGTGGTAATAAGGGCAAGT
>JZKD02S1674173.1:231166-242774 GCA_000966675.3 Picea glauca
AATGTTGTTTTTGGGATATCTTCTTCCTTCATTCTAATCTGATGATACCCTGAACGAAGATCCAACTTTGTGAAATAGATTGGTCCATGTAGTTCATCTAACAATTCATCAATGATAGGAATGTGAAACTTATCTTTACTAGTGATCTTGTTGAGCTCTCTATAATCTGGACACATATGCCATGAGCCATCTTTCTTGAGTACCATTACCACCAGTGCAAAGTAAGAACTTTGGCTAGGTATAATAATGCCAGCCTCTAACATTTCATCAATCGTACGCTCAATTTCACTCTTCTGGGCATAAGGGTATATGTACGACCTGATGTTAGGAGGAAAAATCACAGGAATTAGGTGAATAGCATGATCATGATTTCGAGTGGGCGGAAGACCTTTGGGAATATCTTCAAATACTTTGGAATGCTTATCAATGATCCTTTGGAGATCTAGGGCAATAGATGGCTTAGATGTTTGAACATCTAGTGAGCATAGTTGTGAAATTACACCTTGATGCCACTTTTTAAATAATTGTTTCATGCCATTAGAGCTTGTCACCTTACTGGGTTTCCCTGTGATACCTCTTAACTCAATTTATTTTCCTTCCAATGAAAATTTCATGAAATGTTCTTGAAAATTAAAAGCCATTGTTCCTAATGATTGTAACCATTGGATTCCTAGTATGACATCAACACCACCAATGGGTATAGAAATCATTGGACTATTCATTACATATTCCCCCATAGTAAGATTGATCTTATTGTATTTTCCTGAGCAATTGATAGTTCCTCCATCTGCAATCATTACTTGAAAATCCGACACTCGATATAAAAAGCAATTGAGAGCTTTGGCTAATTTATAGTGAATGAAATTATGAGTAATACTAGAATCAATTAGGACTATTACCTTTTTCTTTTTGATATATCTTCTGAAAAAGTTATAACTAAAATTCCAAGGTGTCTTAGATGTAGCAGCGAAATCCCAAGACCTTGAGTTCTGAAACCATATGTTAAGAACCAAATAGCAATATAGCATAGAAAAACCTCAGAATAAGTACTCGACGCCTTAAAAAAGAGATAAATTCATATAATAATCCTTTTCGAGGGGGAAACCTCCTTATACACCACATAAATGTCCAAATACAAGATGATTCCAAATGAAAATGTCTCCTTGGTATATATAGGAGACTAGGAGGTACAATTACAACTAATGGACCCAAGCCGACATAAATAAAATAACATTACTAATGTAATATGCCCCAATTAAGGGGTAATGTGCCACTATTTAGGGCTTAATGTGGTTTCTATGGATATAATAAAATCAAGGTAAAAATGACTGATAGATACAAAACCACCTTTACTACACGATGGGGCACATTTTCTTACGAACACATGAATTTTGGCTTGTCTAATGCAGGTGCCACTTTCTAGCGATCTATGCAAATAGATTTTGATGATCTGGTCGGTAAGATTATCCAGGTTTATCTTGATGATTTGACTGTCTATTCAAAGAATCTATTGGATCACTTTGGTCATCTCAAAAAATTTCTCATGCGATGTAGAAAATTCGGCATTTCCTTAAACCCTTCTAAATCTATTTTTGACGTCACCAAGGGAAAGATCCTTGGACATATCATTTATGATTTAGGAATAAGCATAGATCCCGAAAGGATGGTTGCTATTCTGAACCTTCCTGCCCCCACTTCCAAAAAGGAGGTTCAAGCCTTTATGGGCATGATCAACTTCGTTCATAGGTTTTTTCCTGATTTTTCCTTAATGGTTAAGCCAATCCATAATATTCTAAATCAAGATTGCTCTTTTTCTTGGAAAAATGACGTCGAAAGCGCTTTCGTAAGGATTAAGAAGGCAGTTAGTTCCACACCGGTTCTGGTGAAACCAGACTTTGAGAAATATTTTATCATATACACTAATGCCACTAAGGAAGCAGTTTCTGCTATTCTCTTACATTGTGATGACCAGAATAACGAAAAACCTGTAGCTTACATAAGCCAAAGTTTATCAAATGATGAGTTCAAATACTCTTATATTGAGAAACATGCCTTTTCTCTTGTTAAAGCTGTAGAGAAATTTCGCCACTTTATCCTAGGCAAGCACACGCAGGTAAAATTCCCTTTGCCTGTTGTCAAGTTTTTGCTTTCACGAACTTATCTTTCAGGGAAGCTTGCACATTGTCTTGCCAAAATCCAGGAGCATGATTTAACCATCATGACTTCAAAAACAATTAAGGGACGAGACTTAGCTCTTCACTTATCTCAACATGCTGAAGCAAGTGAAGAAATTGACGATCAGGATAATCCTCTTTCAACATTGTTTTATATTGAGAGTCAAACCCTTTCCATAGTTGAACATTGCTGGTATAAAAATTTGGTGTATTACTTGCAATATCAGAAATGCCCAGATGACTTAGATACTCATCAGGGGAGAAGGCTCTATCTTGAATATTTCAGATATATTATTTTAGGAGACTTTTTGTTCAGGAGGTCTGCTGATGGTATATTACTTCGATGTGTGAATAATGAGGAAGCACATAAATTGTTATAGGAAACTCATGGATCTTCAGATTTTTTTATTCATGTTGGTGGCCACTTTTCTGCTAAAGTTGTTGCTTTTAAAATCATCAGAAAAGGTTATTATTGGCCTTCAATTTTTCAAGATTATTATAAATTCGCAAGATCTTGGGACAAGTGCCGAAAATTCACTGGGAAAAATGTCTTTCTGCTATGCCTTTGCAACATGTCCTCCCTGATTTTCCTTTTTCTAAATGGGGTCTAGATTTTATTAGTCCTATTAATCTTCCGTCTTCAACAGGGATTTTTTTTTATCTTGACAACCACTGATTATTTCACTAAGTGGACTGAAGTTGTCCCTCTTAGTCACTCACAGGATGAACATGTAATTTCTTTCTTGGAAATTGATATCTTCTCTTGATTTGGCATTCATTTAGAGATTATTACACACAACAGTCCCGCTTTTATTTCCGCTAAATTGACTCATTTTTTAGCTAAATTGAGGGTCAAAAATTTAACCTCATCAAATTATTATCCTCAAGGAAATGGGCAAGTCGAGTCTACTAAAAAAAATCTGGTTAGGATCATAAAGAGGCTCATTGAAGATGAGCCTCGTCAGTGGCACACCCTCCTCAATTATGCCCTTTGGGAAGATCACACTACCACAAAGGTAAGCACAGGTTTCACTCCCTTACAACTTGTCTATGGTCAAGAAGACATTCTACCTACCAAGATGGAACTTTCTTCCCTGCGGCTGATGCTACAGATCGAAAAATTAAATTCTTCCAATGTCCCTCAAAGGATGAATGCACTATTAGCCTTAGAAGAACAAAAAATGTTTGCCTTGGAAAACATAAATAGAAGACAACAAACCGTGAAGAAATATTTTAACAAACGAGCAAAATCTGTCAAATTTAAAGTAAATGAGAAAGTCTTGCTTTGGGACTCATCCCATGCTGATAGAGGAAGACATTCGTAGTTTCAGAAATTATGGCTAGGTCCTTTCAAAATCACTTTTGTCCTAGGTGCAAACTCTTATCTTTTAAAAGACTTGGAAGTGCCATTGTTTTCCTATAGTACCAATGGTTCCCACTTGAAACATTAAATGATAAAAGCTATATGGAAATCACCGTTATATATAGTTTTATGTTTCGTTGTTTTGTTTTGCTTTGTTTAATTGATTGTTCATTTTTTGTTGTTTCATTTATGCTGTTTCAATTTATGTTGTTTTGTTTTGTTTATCGGAAATAAGTTTTGGATTAGTTTCGCCACAACGATGCCATTCTGTAAGCATTATTGATCAATAACAATTAAGTTACATAGTTTTCATGATGTCCTCCTTTTAGACATCATTGAAATTGCTTTTTGCTTCCAGTACTGTTGTTAGATAGATGATTTGGTTTTCTTCCCTACTTTTTTCTAGCCCTTTCTTCCCTCCATCCCGAGATTCAAAAGAGCATACCAGAAAATTTCTCCTTGAAACAAGAAACACTTTTACTGTGACCGATCGAATGTTATGCATACAGGACCAAACCCCCTCATACGTAACACTTTTCATGAGTTATTCCCAAAGTCCCAGATCATTTTTTCTCTTAAGCCATCTTTTTGCCCTGTTGCATAATCATTCTGGTTAATAATTATTTGATCTGTGTTCATCAATATACGAAACCAGATATTCTGAGTTCTCAATCTGTCAGAAATAGATTTCCCTATGTAGTCGCCAGTTTTTTGACGCTCAAAAGGGAAACATAGGGTACATGCTTGCAAATGGTTGCAAATGCCTTATGACTTATTATTTAACTATATTTAATAATACACTAATAGGTGGGACCCATGGTGAAACTTGTGTGACTATGACGAAGAAACAACAATTATGCTTTACATGCTTATGAGTTGGTCGATATGAGCCCTACAGTTTATTTGCATTTAAAATATCTGTCGAAATGATTAATCCAATATGATGATAAGGGCGATATGATTTAAAAGGGAATAGTCTTTTTTTATATAACACCCGCAAGTGTTATTATGTTACATTTACTTTGAGACAGGACCTGAACTCCATGCTTAAGTTATATGTGTGATATGGTGAATTCAAACCATAAGGGTATATGCATTGTTTGAATTGGAATCCATGTTGGAATATGTTGTCCAAAGCAAAATATTTGAGTTATGTCACATTGGATTTTATAAACAATTGTTGTGCGCATTGGTTTAATTGCAAGATTAGTTGTATCCCTAGGAAATTGTTCTATGTGAAATGGGGTAGTGACAAGGGTTGGCACATTGATAAATTGCAACATATGGAAACTTTGGTATAGTTGGTTGCATTAATCGATTTGAATGTTAAGAGTGGAATTAGGTCATACTAGCCATGAATGAAATGTGAAGGGAGAAGCGATGTGCAGTAAATGCACGTCACTCAAACTCACCTCGAGCCCACCACCCTAGTCAGTCTTGCATTTTTCTCAATTGGTTGTTGTTGCTCCGATTTGCTCGACCGTGGAGGAGGTATACACAATGATATTTTCTTCTTAAGAAAGCTTTGACACCGGTATGGGGTTTTCTTTCTCTACCATCCATGAACATTCGCTCTGCTCTTTAAGTTTATAGTTGGTTCTTGTTTTCTCATGGTCTCTGTATTTCCAAAGATATTAAAATAAATTCGGACGATATGTTGGATTGATTTTCAAGTTTTGGTTTCCTGTGGTGGTTGTTTTGAGATCATTGGCATTATAAGAGTCGTGGGTGTCTTTTAATGGTGTAGTTGTTCACAATTTTTCTATAAAAGAATGTGGTTGAGGGATACTTCCGGGCCTTCTTGGCCTCTGGTCCCTTGTTTTGGGTTTTCTTCCTTGTTTGAAAATGGGTTCTCTTTGCCTCTGGCCTGTGGGTTTTTGTGGACACTCTACCTGTATGATAAGATTGTTGGTCTTCGTGGTTGATACACCCACACATAATCCCGACTTTGTGAGTATTAATGTGGAATGTTGGGTGGTGAGTAAACTTTTCATTCTCTTTTCAGGCCAAACCCTCAGGTTGTCAACCCGCTTTCTTCTGCCACCTACTGTCCATTGTTGCATTGAACCCTATGCATTATCGTTAAAGTATTTCTTACTCAGAATTTGATGGAAAGCATTGTTTCGTGCTCTTTTGTTCGGGCATGGGTTTTGATTGGTCATTTTCTATGCAAGTATGGAGGAAGTGTTGGACTCACCTATTCACTTGAAGTTACAGTTTGTCCATATGAAGTTATGAAGTCAATATCAATGTGCAAATTATTGTTATAATATAAACTTGTCATGTTTTCTTGTAATTACAAAAGGCACATGTTTACAAGTTATGTGATGCTTGAATGAAGTCTGTGAACCATAATGAAATAGGATGAGGAAGTTTGATGAACTATGGGTCAATTAAAATTATGGTTATATACAATGATTTTTTTTGGGCACTTCACGGTACCCTGTGGGTTTTGAGGACTTTGTTGATTTTGTTATTATGGTTGTAGCTTGTCCACTTCAAATTTGTTGTTGTATTTCCTGTGGTGATTATGATGTTGTTCATTTTTCAATTCCGTTATGTACAGGAAGTATTGTTATAATGGTTATCTTTATTTCTGGGCAATTGGTTACTGTGTAATACAGTTCTAAGGCAAGTGAGCATTTTTGTGAAGCAAGCATCAATTTTTGGTTGTTTTTTTGGAAACATAGTATTATTTAAATTTTTGAATAGTAAGGAAGTTTGACAGTGAATTGATCTCAGAGGTGGCATGGTTGATGTATCATTTGAACAATATCCATGAGATACCCCCCCATTCTACCATTTTCCACTAAATATAACCCCTTCAAGATCCCAATTTCACTTATTCATTCCTTGTTCAGTGATATTTGTTTTGAAGAGGAGTCTGTGTGGAAATGAAAGGAAGTTGAGAGTGGCAAGGGTTGAGGACTGATGTTCTGGATATTTTTAAATACACAGTTTATTATTATTTTTAATTGTTTGAACAATATTTATATATTAATTCCCCTCCATGATATAATTTTTAGCTAAATACAAGCCCTCCATATTTCCCATGAACCCTATCAATTCCATGTTCATGTGGCAATTAAAAAACAACATGTTATGGATGGATTGCATGTGTCTCATAGTAAATTCTAGAGCCAATTGTTGATTTATGTAAGTAGAGTTCCATGTATGGTTTATTAAGAAATTCATGACTTTCAAATTGTTGCTACAGGATGAGTTCTTTCAGTAGAGGAAGCAATGGACGAAATAACAGAGGCATAGGTAACTGGCAATGAGGCCATAGAAAGACTCGATTTTCTATTCATTTTGATGTCGATCCACAAGAGTTGAACCAGTTGTTTCAAGCTGGGTTTTTTTAATTGGTTGGCCTGGTATCTTGCATCCTCGACTAGAGAGACCCCCTTTTCAGCGTCCTCAGAATTTCCCTGGCATTCTTGTTCCTCCACATGTGTCATTGCAGCCCAAAGTTCTCGCTAATGATGGTTGAAAAGAAATTTTCTACCAGCCTGTCTCTCACCACCATCGTTGGACCATTGTTTCATTGCCTCTACCACCACCAATTAATTCCAATGTTCAAATTGCTCCTGTTGTTTCACCAGTACAATCCTCACACGCTAGCAAGAGATTAAAAACTGATATCCCGCAACTTGTGCAAGGCAAAGGAAAAACAACGACCTCCCCCTCTAGTCCATCCACTGAGTCCTCTAAATATATGTCTTCATGCCTCCACCTCAAAGATGATTGTTCCCATGTGATCAGTGAAATACAACCTCAAAGGTCTAACCAACCAAAGGCCACTCAAGAGAAGTCAGTTGGGAAAAACAGTGAGAAAAGGAAATATGTCTCGCAAAGCAACAAATATGGGTTCTAAATGTTTTTTTTTTTTTTATGATTTTCAGTTATGAGGACAACGTTTAATGGTTTTCAGTATGTTTTGGACAACACGCCTTATTTTTGGATATTTTGTGGATAATGTGAATATATTCTTTTTGGGATACGATATAAATTATGGTTGATATTTAATATTCAGTTTAAATGATATCCACAGAATTACAAGGGTGTTATATGGTCTAAATGATTATTTTTTATACTTTGCATTTGATGGTAACAAAAATAAATGATGGGAGTCACAAGGGGTCCCACCTATTTAGTCATTATTAATTAAGACCCTTATTTATATATTATTATTATTTATTTCTCCTAAACTAATTTGTTAGGTCAATTTGACTTAACTAAAGAAAGTAGTTGAACTACTTCAACTGATTGGGAAAGAATAAAAGCTCAATTGGATCAAGAGATATAGGAGAATAGAAGGAGAGAAAGACAAGACTAAGGTTTGATCTTTAGTTAAATGAGATAGTTTTATTTTTCATCCATTTCTGAGTTTACTTAGAGCCTAATCCTCTTGTTGACCTCATGGTCTCATTGTAGACAACAAGGTTCAAGACTGAATTATACTTTTCAGCCACTTGTTTTAGAGGTGTTGAATCATCCTTGATAGTCTGTGTATTCTTGTATGTTTGTGAATAAATTTTCATGGCTGATAAAGAATGTCTTGCATAGTCAAAATGGCAGCAGTTTATGGTAAGTTGATCCAGATCATTGATTTCAGTTTTATTTTACTGTCAGATTCCTTTTTTATGATGCCCATCGAAGATATTAAATTTGACTTTGGTCCATACCCTTGTAGGGGTTTGTAAAGAAAAATACACTTTTGGTGTCTCAAAATGAAATAAAATAAGATTGTTGTTATGTCTCTTACTTATGTTTTCATGACTTGGTTCCTCTTTTCACTTTTGGTCTCCATGTTTGCTTTATTGTAAGATCTGTATACATTACAATAGCTTTGTATAAATTTTATTTTACATTGCAACATATACAAATTATAAAACCAACCTTAATCATTGTAATAAATACTCGCGGATTGAGTGAATGCTTTTGAGGCTAAAAATCTCGGGTTACATTCCCAATTATCTTGTCCTAGCCAGGAAAGATTCAAAAATGATTGAGTAAAGTGTTTTATACCTTTTCCTCAACAGGGATATGTCAAATTGGGAGATTTTCAATAGAAATATAGTAGAGTATCCATAGAAACAAATGTTCCTAAACTTGGTGTATGGATCTGTAAAGGTGTCTAAATGTTATTCTATACTTCAATAACAAGCATGGATATCGACATGGGGAAAGGGGATAAGGAAGCGTCCAGACCCAAATAGGCATTATATTTAGAGGCATGATTAGATTATGTGTTAATTAAAACCCCAGTAACAACCTATAACTAGGATTAGTGAGTACATAGACCAAATATATAGATTAATACATGAATTTTGATCTAGGCTCAATAATATTAAGGCACATTTATACCTTTTCTCTTTGAGATGTGGGTGTTTGACCTCATATTGATGCCTTCATTCAGTCTGCACACCATTTTTTTTATTGGCCTCCTACCATTGAATGTACAAATGCACAAATGAGAGGCTTCTTGTTGTGTATTTATACCTTTCCAAGTGACTTATTTCCTTAACTTAAGGACTTCTTGTTGCAACCACTTTACTCTTTAATTAATGACTTGTAACTTCTTGTTGTAACCATTTAGGGGCTTCTTAACCATTATTTGGGGCTTCCAACTTCATGACATAACAACTCCTCAATCGTGAGTAACTACGTGAAGTCCCACCTACAATTGGAAATGTTATGACGAGGACTATCCATCTATGGGTGTGTTACCTGCATTTGAATTGTTCTTCATTTCCTTATTCCTCATACAACTTTGGGTTTCATGACCACACCTCTAGGTTTCTTGTAGACTTATTCAAAGTGTCTTCCCACGAGGGCCATGCTTAAAGCTATGCAATAAGGGGACCACTTTGGATACTTCTCCAAATACACCCATCGAATCTATTGACATCAATGAAAACCTCTTTTGTTGACATCAATGACAACCAACTTTCCAACAACATAAATGACAACCAACTATCCAACATATATTAGGTTGCCAAAAATGCAACCAGATAGTTTAGCCTAGGTACCATCCTTGGGATGAGGGAAAGTGTCCGGTGGGTTTCCATGGGATGTACATTCCATTGTAGAAAACAAAAACAATAAGATAAAGAGTTGTTTATGTTGATATTAATGGATGAATTATTAATTATAATGTGGTGATGGATAATGATGTGGTATATATTTTTGTAGATAAGGTATTTGTTAAGAAAGAATAAATAGTTGTTGATGGTATCAAGTTATGGTGGGTAATAAGGTTGATACACCCCACCCTGAACTTGGATTTTTATACTATATTCTAGTAGGTTGTTGGGATTGCCCAATAGCCAATAACATCTTTCGCCACTACATGCTAACATGAGCTCTGCATCTCCTCTACGTTGTATGTACCACACATTTTAAGATTTGTTATTTTATTCTTCTATCAATTGTTTCACTTCTAAATGCAAGGATATCATTCTTTCTCCGTGTCAACTCATCATATCCTCATGTAATTAAAAAATAATGTTATTTGTTTCTCCCATGGAAGAAATTTCTATGTCGTGTCATTTTATAGTATGGGCACTTCTAAGTGAAAAAATTCTCAAATCATTAAATGTTTTTATTATTATCTACCCCTAACCCATAAAATCTAGTGAGACTTTGGATTCTTCTTTCAAACCTTACCAAAATATGATCATCGAGTGTTCCCATATATTGTGATGTTTTTTCACCTCTTGTTCAAATACATGAGTTTCTCAAGGAAGTCTTCAATTATTTCTTCCCCTTTCTAATATTTGGTCTTGGATATTTCCTCCTCGTGAATGTTCATGCAATGGTCATCATGTTTAGTGAGGACTGTTATCACATAGTTTGTAGCTAGGTCAAAAGGCTAGAGGATTGAGGCCAAAATGGCGTAACAAGAACCTTCCCCACCCAATGTCACCTCAATGGGGAGGTTCTTTCTATTTAGGAAGGTTAACCCAGGGGAGACATCCCCGAAAACCTGGGGTTTTGAAGAGGCCAAATTATAAAGATCAAGACAAAGTTTCCTCCTCACAGGTTACCACCAATGGTCAGATAATCTGGCTAATCAGCCAATAAAGAAGTGTATGCCCAAAAGAGAATACCCGCCCGGAACAAGACAATAACAATATAATATGTATGCAGGCTATATATCAGTGGGTTAGTACTTCATGTAATTATCTGACATCAATATATAAGCAAATGAAACAACAGGTATTAATGAGATCAATGTTTTATCAATATACCAATGGAGAAGTATTATTTCATCAATAACTATCGAGATGATGTAATCAACAATGTATCTAATCAACTTTTACTCAATAAATGCTTCAATCATCATCTAATTTCTTATCATCAAAATTTGATGCATCAAGATGGAATAACCAACTGTGACGTCAACCTAGTTAGGGTTAGCTTGGTTAGTTAGGATTTAAAAATTTAAAGTTTTGAGAGTTGGTTTGAGCACTATCACTTCAACGCTGTGTGTCTAAGATCAGTGCCTAAGGTTATATGGAGTCATTCAAGGAGAGGATGCAAGGTTGAAGGAGTAATAGGCTAAAGACAAGAGGGAAGGGTTCTAGAGTGTTGCAATGGCAGGGCCCTAGAATCAAAACCCTAGGGTAAAGAGACTCACTCCAGTGTTGCTTAAGCAAGGCCTCGTGCTCTTTCCTCCTTCTTTAGGTCAAACTTAGAAAAACAGCAAGCATATGAGAAGAGATCAAACAAGAGGATCGAGTGAGGGAGAGTGTTGCAATGGCAAGGCTCTATCACTAAAACCCTAGAAGATGGACGACCCTAGGTTTAGATAACCTAGGCCTAGGACGTCACCCTCCTTTTAACATTTAAAATCAAAGCTAGCTTAAGGGAAGAAGTGAGAAGAGTGTAGCAAAGGCTAGGCTCTTTCTTCCTTCTTCAATGGCTGAAAATTTCTCTCTAAGGGGATAGGAGACAAGGACCTACTTGTGTGCTTGTCACCTAGGGTTTTAAAATCAACAAATTTATAAGTAAATGCAAGAATTATAAACCTACAACCATTCAATTAAGAATTTTTGCAAGAAAA
>JZKD02S1674173.1:364938-377412 GCA_000966675.3 Picea glauca
CATATATATTTTTCTTTTTTCCTAGAAAAAAAGCGTAACTTCAATTCCAAAGAAAAACAAGGTACAATCCTTAGGCATAGATGCACATACAAAAAAACATCATTATGTTTGTTCATGAAGTTCACATCAAAACAACCCTAAAGGCTACCATACTTCTTTGCATACATAACATAACGAAGACTTTCAGTAACTAATGATCAACCTAAAAGGTAAGTTTAAACAAGACTTGTATAAAAGCAAAGCGATTTACATTTCAGTAAAGACACCAACCCTTTTGGAGAGCAACTCTCCATCAAAGAATTCCTCCATGACCAGTTGATTTTCAATCAAAGTTAAAGCTTCTTTAGATAAAGAGTCAACAAAGGTGTTAAGTTCTCTAAAAATATGCTTAAAGCTTATCAGACAAAAGATAGCAGAGATAATCTTCAATCATTGTCCAAGTTGTTGTAGATCTAAAGTATCAAGTTGAATTGACTCCTTCATCCAATAAATTGTTAATTTAGAGTCACCAAAGACCTAGAGCTCATACACGTTCCTCTCCACAACACACTTGAGAAGTGCATAAAAAACATTAAATTCACCTTTATTGTTTGTTCCCGATCCCATATTTGATTTTCCTATAGCATAATGATTTTCTAAGAGATGAAGTTTGAATCCCAGACCACATGATCTACCCGAGATTTAGTAGGCAGCATAAAAAAATCCCCAAGCTATATTGTTGTTAATATCTACCGCACCAAGCTCCCAAGGAGTTTTCTGTGATGGGGAGACCTTGTAACATAACAACAAAGCCAAAGCTTGTTGTGATACCTTACAAGATGGAAATATCTTATATTAAAAAATACACGTGTTCTAGGCCAACCATATACTCCACGCTACCAGAATTGGAAGGATTTTAAACTCTTTCAGTGAGGGGTCAATAAAAAACTTAGGAAAAATGATTGTCAAAGAAATTTTATCCCACAAATGAGAAAAAGTTGATGAGTAAATGAACATTCTAGGGATAAATGAGCATTTGATTCAACAACATGTTTACATAGATAACATAGTCCCGACCCTTACTTACCTGTATGTTGTAGTCTCTCATAGGTTAGCACACATTCTTTAAGAACTATACAAAAGAAGATAATACCTTTCAAAGGCCCCTTAAGCTGTCGTAACTTCTTATACCACCATTGGTTTCAGATGTCTCCCTTAGATATCATGAGTTGGTAGCTAAATTTTGTTAAGTATTTCCCCCCCAATTTATTGAAATGACAAACTAGCTCATCCTCTACATCTATTAGGCAGATATGGGCCCTCTTTAGCTCCATCGTGAATTGGGTCTGTTGACCGCCTCTCCAACATAGGTAGTCAACTCCATGTGCCATGAAGAGATGCATCATCAGATGCTAATTTGTCGAAGAAATTTAGTTCTACAGGGCATTGTTTGGCCCCAACACTTCTTTTTGTAACTGGAATTTCCGCACCCCTGCGTGGGTTAATAATGTAATAGGTCTGCATGAGTCATGTCTAGGTCAGTTACCTTGGGCTTGATTCACTGGGAGAGTTCCTTTCATCAAGGGTTTTTTATCCTCAGGTTATCAATTGGTCTTTTCAGCCTTATTGATTTCCCTTTAGTTTTTCCCTCACACTTGCAATAATTCCTCCAAAGTGGTGAACGACGTTCTAGTGGGCTTATCTTTTGATAACTATTGTAGGGAATCATTGTAAATGACCATGCAAGACATCTTAGAAAGTTTTGCGGAATTCCATTGAGTCTAGATTAGTTTTTTTTAATTATTTATTTTTTAATTAAATTTCCCTAAGTTTGGAGGTTTAATTTTTTAATTAATTAATTAATTTTGAGCAAAAATTGTAAAAACTAGGTCCTTGGACTTTTGATAGGGGTATTTGTGCTCAAAAGAAATGGAATAGCACCCCCCACATCCATGAACCAAGTCTCAGCTCGGTCAGACAACTTTTTCTATGGGTTTGTCCACCCAGAGTGTCAGCCAGTCAAAAACAACAATTTTAATTGCTAAAGTCCAAACATGGCAAAAATGTAAAAAAGTAATAATGAGTTAAAGGGATGTTAAATGATGGGATAAAGTTACAGAGAGACTCCCTAAGCCTTTCCTACCCACCCAACCTTGATTTAACCCTCTCTCACCTCTCACCATCTTCAAAAAGTGACGCCCTAGGGGGAAAGTTACGCCCTCTTTGAGGAGGGGACGTGGCAACCTTAGGTTTCCTTGGTCTTTGAGCCTCCATCTTGGGTAATGTTCTCTCCCTCCCCCCCATTTCCCTCCTTAACTCACTCGACTCCCCTTTACCTCACTTATTACACTCCATCCCTTGTCCCATCTCCAAGAGGTGCGCCCTCCTAGGAGAGTTACGCCCCCCTCCACTTAGAAAATTCCAAAATAATTTTTTAAAAATTATTAAAACCTTTCCACTCCCTTGGAACTCATCCCTAAGCCTCCCACTACACTTTTCTTGATCCCAACACCTCCCACACTCTTCTACACCCTAGATCTAAGATCTAGACGCTAGGTGGTGCGCCCTAGCCTTGGGATCCCTTCTTTTACTTGGTGTTGGACACTTGGCATTGATCCAAGAGGGGTGAGTTTTCCTCTCCAAGTATAAAAAGAACCCTCTCCTCACTCCCAAACCACCATATCTTGAGCTAATGTTATGCTACTTGATTTCTTCCACTCTCTCTCTCTCTTGTTCCATAATTTCCATTCTTTGGCTCTTAGGGTTTTGGAGTAAGTTCTCTCCAAGATCCATTTTCTTGAGTAATAATAAAAGAGAAGCTTTGGAGGATAATTGGAAGAGTTATGCATATGCTTGTTCTTTCCACACATACGAGGTAAATTTGTTTAGATTTGGTTGGTGATTGCACACATTGGATCTTAGGTAAAATGTTACTTGGGTAGATCTATCAATGCATATGCTTGTAGATCTATATATCTTGTTTTGCTAGATAGGATTGAAATKTCATCTTGTTAGTATATGCAACATATTATCTCTTGTATGCACATCACCTCTCAAGTTTTGCAGGTTTAGCTTCAAGGGTTTCATTGGGAATGCACCAAGGAAGATTCTTCCCTTGAGACACATACAAACTTCATACTTTCTCACCCTTTTACTCTTCTTCTTATTGTTGTTCACATTCATATATATTTCAGCTAGTTTAACTTAGCAAGATAGGTCATTTATATCAAATTTTATTAAGAAAAATTTTTGCCCTAAAAAGGCAAAAGTTTTTCTTTCACTTTGCTTGTTGTGTGTAGCATTTCCAGCAAGGACACCTTGTTGGTTTTTGCAGGTTTAGATCTGGTTGAGAGGGGTTTTGGCTACCCAAAGGCATCCACACAACACTCAAAGATCCCCCAAAGGGATTGGTAGCTATTTCTCAACCTTCTTTCTCAATTTCTAAGCTTTCTCGAGCATAAATATTCTTCCTTTTGCTGATTTAGTGGATCATAGTTGTGGGAGAAGGAGTGGTATGACCTCCTCCCATGTGTGAGCCTTGGGGTAGCTAGGGTTTAGCATAGATCTTGTTTTTTTCCAGTTTGGGCACCTTTTGAGCTAGGACGTGGGGTTTGGTAGATGAGAGGCATATCCTAAACCCTAAGATGTGGGGGTTAGGCTTTGCTTGGTTTGTTTGCTTGTCTATTAGCTCATCTCTCTCTCTTCCTTGCTTCTTTCTTTCTCTCAAGTTATTTTCTAAAATTAAGTGAATCTAATAATTGCCTACCTATTGGGAGAGGAATACCCCAAGTGGTAAGGTTAGGGTTTAATATGTGTTATTGATCTCTAAGTGCTTTATGTTTTGATATATTCTAGATCTAGGTCTCACACATAATTGATCTCTAGCTTAGGCCTATTGGGCAATATCAACTGAACTAGATTTATTTGCATGCTTAAGCTCCTTAAGGTTTGATCTTTATTTTACCCGCTTAAATCTAAAACCCTAATTGTTTGAATGCTTCAATAAGTTAAGTGAATGGTGTTTTTCTTTCATGCTTTAATCTTTTAAGGCCATTTGCCACATACTTGAAGTAACTTTCATGGTTAAGTTGATAGTGTAGGCAAACACTTAAATCTTGTTTCTCACACTTAATGCTTAGATCTTAATGCTTTAAATCACAATAATATAAGTCTGTTCATTTTCATTTCTTGTCGGCAATTTGTTCTTGCCCTTGTAATTTGCTTCTTAACTTTGCAAGCTATACATTGGTGCATTAAGTAATTTCTCTCACATAGCTTATATGTGTTAATGCTTTTTCATTTATAAACTCAAGCAACACATATTTACGCTGAAGTGAGTTTCGGCCATAACACTAAATCACACTTTAAAAGCTTCATAAAATCTTTAAAACACTCTAAAACACACCTAAAAGTCTACCTAATTCATATATTAACTTAATAGACTTAATAAGGTACCTTAGACCACCATCTTCACCATCTAAAACGGGTATTGAGGAGGGCAACGTACGGTGATAGGCCGAGGACGGTCTCACGGCACAAAGGAGTGTCCTTTTCGTAAAACCTCAATGCTTTGGGCTGACTGTGACAACTAGGGTTGGCCTCGTTGCCATACTATCTTGAGCATCCAACAACCATTTGGCAATAGGAGGAGGAGGCTTTGGTGAAACACTTAATAAAGGTAACCTAAAAATTTATAATCCTAAGAAACCTTTAATTTATTAAGTAATCCAACCTTGGGCTTAATATAATAAATACTTTGTGGGTTGAATAACTAAGAGTGTGGATAATCTTCATCATCTTAAAATACTTGTGCTTAAAATCTCTAAATCTTCTTTATGGATGTGTTGATGATGATCCTGTGTTGATGATGATCTTGATGAATGTGACGTTAATGCTTTGATCTCCTTGTATCATGCACATACACTTAAAAGTAGTTAGCTTGCTTATTGTATCCTAGCATTCTTTATTTGTAAATCTTGTATCTAGTTTAATTATTCTTTTGCAAGTATCTTGTAATCTATTTGTAACGAAACACCCTAACATCTAGTTGACCCCCTTGCCCAACCTTAGGCACTAGTCTTAGTTGCCCTAGGAAAAGGCTTGCTTCACATGATGACCCTTGCATCTTGCATTGGTGCCTTAGCATCATAGGATAGATCCCCTCTAACCTTAAGAAATTAAAATCAACTCCTAGAACCTAACTTTAAAACTTATCTAGAAACTAGGGACTACCCCCCTTGGCTTCCCTAGGAGTGAGCCTAGACGAAAGAGGTTCAAGTCAAAGTGACAGCGTGGGATTTGAACCTAGGCATTGTGCCTCCAACGACACACTAAGTGAGCCGGACTTAGCTCATGTTTGCAAGTGTGTATAAGGACGACAACATCTTTGGCGCCGTTGTCGGGAATAAGTCATTTATCCTTGGTCAAAACGACTTTAACTTGATTCTTCAAGAACTAAATAATAAAGCTTTTAGGTCTTAAAATTCTTTGAACCTGTGATTGGTTAGATTTGTGTGATTCCTTCTCAAGTGGCGACTCCATTGAAAAAATCTAGCAAGTATACTACTAGGAGAAATTCACAAGGAGTGGTTTATTCTTTTCCTGAACCCATAAAGGTTTATAGGAGGAGACTAAACTACCTTGCTCCTAGGAGACTACTTGAAAGTCTTGGGGAAGAAGCACTCACTGATATCCAATTCTTGTTCCAAACTAATAATCAACCAACTTTTAATAATTCCACTAATAATCCTAACGTTACAATGACTACCTTTTTGAGTCCTTTGAACTTTGCAGCAATCCAGGGTGCCCCTCACGATGTTCCCGAGAAAGCCATTTATAAGTTGCCTATCTTCCATGGGAACAATGCTATAAGTGCCAAATCTCACATCTCGAGTTTTCGTAGGTGCGTGGAGAAGTATTGTGGAGGTCATAAGGAAGAAGATGTAAAGATGACTTTGTTTGTTTATTCATTGGAAGGAAATGATGTCGAATGGTTTGAAGATTTTCCTGCAAAAAGTTCAACACCCTTAATTCAATTATTGATGAATTTAAGAAGAGATGGGGTGATCAGAAGGAACATAGATTTCAGTTGGGTGCTCTTACCACTAGCCAAAAGAAAGAAAATGAAACAATGGTAGAGTTTAACTCTAAGTTTAATAGCTTGGTAAAGAGCTTTCATCAAGATGTCAAGCCTCCCGATGCTACAATTTTGATTTATTATATAGAGGCATTTGAAGGAGAGATGATGTATGCCTTAAGGGATAAGGATCCTCAGACTTTACCAACATCACAAGAAACAACTATGAAAATTGAACAAAATATGCTCGAGGTTAGGAAGTCCAACATTCCTGGTTTCAATAGGGGTTCTTCTTCAAAGGTTAATGATGAAAAGAAGAAGAAGGATGAGGGTCAAGGATCATCAAGTAATGATATTAAAGAATTGACTGAATTAATCAAGCAAATGGAAGTAAACAATGCCAATCAAATCAATGCTTTGCAAAACAGGTTGATCACAATGGAGAGGTCCCAAAATAATAATAGACAACAACACAAGCTAAATGATAAGTGGCCAAGAAGACCTCCTCAAAATGATCAAAAGCCACCTAATCCTTTTGAATCCACCAACTTGGTAGAACATCGCTCTATACCTTATTGTAGGCCTTGTGGTGAGTTTCATGAGGAATCAACTTGTCTTGTTTTCCTTGAGGAATGTGAAAATGATTATGGAAACCAAGGAAATGAACAAGTAAATATGTGTGATGAAAGATATTGTGGTGGCATGTATGATTGGATGGATGTCAATGATTATAGAAGTAGTAGAAACTTTATGAATGGTAATATGGATAAAGCTACATAAAAGTATGGGCCCAAGCCCACTCCCCAACAGGTTGTAGAAATGGCTAAGTTTAGAGGCATTACATACCAAAGGAGTGGAAATAAAAGTCAAGATAAGAGTCAAACTAGTGCTCCCAAGGTATCCCCTCCTAAGTTTAATGTGCCTATTAATGCAGACTTAAATATTGATTTAGGTGGTTGGTTGAGTAATGAAGAGATGTTAGTGCCAGTATCAGAAATTATGAAGATTCCTTCATAGAAGGAAAAGCTACTTGAAGCCATAGAAGAACCTACTAAAAATGTTGTAGAGAAACAACCAACCGTGGCTTACCAGGATGCACCAGTGATTTTACAGAATTGGGATAGGAAGAATGAGAAGAATTTGCCTTTCTACCTTTCTTTACTTGTAAACGACAAAGTGTTACACAATTACATGCTAGATTCAGGAGCAAGCTCAAATTTTATTACTAAGAAGGTAATGGAATAGTTAAACTTAAGAATATCAAGACCTTACCACAACATTTGTGCCTTGGATAGTCAAACGATTGAAGTGCATGGATTGATTAAAGGTTTGCAAGTGCACTTAGCAGTATTTCTGGATATCATGTTTGAGATGGATATTGTGGTAATTGATGTTCCAAATGTTTGGGGAATGTTATTAAATAGAAAAGCAGTTGCAGATTTGGGTGGTAGTCTACAAATGGATCTATCTTATGCTACTCTCCCTACCTCATATGGAAGCACTTTTAAGTTGAATAGGGAAGTGTATAGAAAGTATCATGTTGAAGATCCCAAAAATCCCCCAAATGAGTTAAAGTGGATTGATGAAGGTCTTGGTAACTATGCCATCTTATCTAATTCTATTGTGCCCTTTGAAGAAATAGTTCAAGATAACGAATTAGACAAGGTTTGGTACATGAATTTTGATGGTGCTTTTTCTAGAGAAGGAAAAGGTGTTGGGATTGTTCTTCAAGCTCCAAGTGGTGAAGTGCTGAAATTTGCTCATAGATTGGAGTTTGATGCAACAAATAATGTGGCTGAGTATGAGGCTTTACTCCTTGGTTTAGAAATCTGCAGAGATAGGGGAATAAAATGTCTAAATATCAAAGGGGATTCAGACTTGGTCATACAACAGTTAAAGAAAAGGTTTTCTTGTAGGTCAGAAAGATTAAAAGGGTATAGGAATGCAATTTGGAACTTAATAAATGACTTTGATGCTATAGAATTGATTGCAATTCCTAGAGAACATAATTGAAAAGCCGATGAACTTGCAGTAACAGCTTCCACATTACAGCTTCCAGACAGTTTGATTGATGAGAATATTTTAGTTGAAGTCATTTTTAGACCCTTAGTCCCGGATAACATGAACCATTGGCAGGTTTTTGATGATGATAAACAAATGGTCAAGTTTTTACTTCACATCCATGAATTTTTAGACATCGGCATAAGCTTGAAAGAAGAAGGTTGTAATTACACCGAGAATGATGATGAGGTGAAAACACTACCTAAGTGAGTGGTCTCTTCAGAAAGGGATTTTGACAGATAGGATGGTCATACGCAAAGAGACGAATCAAAGAAAAAACTAGGTGATTACCTTGAAGTCAATATTGGAACTAGTGAAGAGCCTAGGTTGATAAAAGTAGGCAAGACTACCCCTACAGACGAAAGAAATGAAATTGTTAAGTTATTAAAAGAATATAGGGATGTCTTGGCCTTCAGTTATGATGAGCTGAAATTCTATAGGGAGGATGTAATTTAGCATGTGATTCCTCTTAAGGAAGATACCAAACCATTTAGACAAAAGTTGAGGCAGTTAAACCCCAAGTTATCTCCTTTGGTTCAAAAGGAGTTATAAAAAATGTTAGAAGCATGCATCATTGCACATACTAGACATTCTTCATGGTGCTCAAACTTGGTTGTTGCTAGGAAGAAGACTGGACAAATTTGGATATGCATTGACTTCATGAATTTAAACATTGCTTGCACAAAACACCACTATCCCCTCCCCAAGATGGAAACTTTACTTCAAAGGGTTACATGATCAAGAATGATTTCCATGCTTGATGGTTTCTCAGGTTATAATAAGATCAAACTTAAAGCAGAAGATAGACATAAGACAACTTTTACTACTCCATGGGGAACTTTTGAATATCTCAGAATGCCATTTGGTTTATCAAATGTTGGAGCTAATTTTCAGAGAGCTATGGATTATGCTTTTAGGGGGTTGATTGGTAAATTTATTGAAATATATCATGATGATTTAACAGTTTTTTCTAAGGATGGTAAAACTCACATTAACCACCTTAGGCAAGTTTTGGACAGATGTAGAGAATTTGGAATTTCTCTAAATCCTGCTAAGTCAGTCTTTGGGGTGACTGAAGGTAAATTGTTAGGCCACATAATCACTAAAGATGGGGTTAAGTTAGACCTAGAAAGAGTTGAAGCCATTGGTAAGGTGCCTTTGCCCACATCAAAGAAACTTCTTCAATCCTTCTTAGGACAAACCAATTTTGTCCATAGGTTCATTCCTAACTATGTTGAAATCATGAAACCTATATATAAGCTACTTAAGAAGGATGCAAAATTCGAATGGAATGATGAAAGTAAGTGAGATTTTGAAAGTATAAAGACTACCATATGTGAAGCTCCAATCCTTATTAGCCTAGACTATGAGAAGTACTTTTAGATTTTCTCTTTTGCTTTTGAAGACACTATTCTTGGTGTGTTGCTTCAGAAAAATGATCAAGGCCATGATCAACCTATTGCATATATGAGTAGGGCCTTGAAAAATTCAGAATTAAAGTATCCCATGTTTGAGAAACGGGCTTATGCCTTAGTCAAATCACTCAAACATTTCAGAGTCTTCATCGGATATTCCAAGGTGATTGGTTATGTTCCTAATTCTGTGGTTAAAGATGTTTTATCTCAAGTAGAAGGATTGAGCTCAAGGGGTAGATGGATTGCTAAAATCCAAGAATATGATTTGGAAATTAGACCAACAAAGTTGATTAAGGGTCAAGGCCTAGCTGAAATGTTGACATAAAGTAATGAGAAGGCATTGGATATGGTTAACCAAATCAATAATGAAGAATGGCATCCTAACTTGTTGAAACTTGAACAAGTGGATTGGTATACATACATCATCTTTTATCTTAATAATCTAACTTGTCCAAGCCATCTAGTAGGACACAAGAGATGGGCTTTGAGGTTAAAATCTTCTAAGTATGTCATGACTAGAGATGGATTAGGATGGAAGAATCCTGATGGAATTATCCTTAGATGTGTAGATGACATTGAGTCAAAGAAACTATTGGATGAATTCCATGGAGGGTTTTGTGGTGGACATTTTGCTGCTAAAATTACTACCCACAAAATCCTTAGAGCAGGATATTGTTGGCCCACTATATTTTCAGATGTGCATTAGTTTGTTCAGAAATGTGAGCCATGTCAGCTTTTCACAGGAAAGCAGAAATTAGCATCACTCCCTTTGCAACCAGTTGTGGTTGAAGCACCTTTTCAGTAGTGGGGTTTGGACTTCATCGGGAAGTTTAATGATAATTCAAGTAATGGTTATTCATGGGTTATTACAGCTACATATTACTTTACAAAATGGGTTGAAGCCATTCCTACAAATTCAACAACTAAAAAGGTTGTGATGGATTTCCTTGAAGACAAAATAATAACTAGATTCGGGGTCCCATCAAAGATAGTGATAGATAATGCCAAGGCCTTTTGTTCAATAGAGATGTCATCCTTTTGTTTTAAGTATGGCATTATTTTTTCGCATGCATCAGATTACTATCCCCAAGGAAATGGTCAGGCTAAGTCAATTAATAAAAACTTAATGACCATTGTTAAGAAAATAGTCGGTGAAAACAAGAAATCTTGGGATAGTAAAATCAAACATGCATTGTGGGCCGACAAAATCCCAAAGAAAGCAGCTACTGGAAAGAGTCTGTTTGAGCTAGTGTATGGATTGGAGGCTAGGTTGCCAGTGCACCATAAACTTCCTACTTATGGGTCATTTGAGGATGTTTCCACAGAGCAGGATGCAGTTCAGAACAGGGTCAATCAGATCATTGAGTTAGATGAAATCAGACGAAGGGCATATGATCAGAATTGGAGAAATCAGAGTAAGTTTAAGAAATATTTCGACAGGTCGATCAGACAGAGGGACTTCATGGTTGGTGATACAGTTTTGTTGTGGGATAAAGGCAGAGAGAAACTTGGAAAGCATGACAAATTTGATAGCTTATGGTTAGGGCCATATTTGATCAGAGAAATAGCAGGGCCAGATTCTTTTCATCCCAGCCATTTGGATGGTGAGCCCATTAACATTCCATGGAATGGGAAACAACTCAAGCTCTTCTTCATATGATGGGGCAAATTGGTGTCCAAAGGGACACCCTCTTTAACGCATCTCTAACCCTTTTCCTTGTATTTCAGTTTTGTATTATTTCATTCATTATGTAAATGTGAACTTAAATTTTTTTCTTCTGTACTATAGATTTCATTTATTGTAAAATATAGATGTTGTACTTTAGTTATTTCATTTCGTAAATGTTGTATATAACATTCATTTATTTAATCATGTATATATGTATTCTTATGTTGGTTATTGGTGAGCACTCTGTTGTAGGTGCTAGATTCTCGTATGCTCTTCGTCTAAAGTGAGAAGATCGAACACACATCCCCATGTGGAGCCAGATGTTGACCGCCTCTCCAACATAGGTGTTCAAATCCATGTTCCATGAAGATATGCATCATTAGATGCTAATTTGTCGAAGAAATTTGGTTCTACAGGGCATTGTTTGGCCCCAACACTTCTTTTTGTAACTGGAATTTCCGCACCCCTGCATGGGTTAATAATGTAATAGGTCTGCATGAGTCATGTCTAGGTCAGTTACCTTGGGATTGGTTCACTAGGAGAGTTCCTTTCACCGAGGGTTTTTTATCCTCAGGTTATCAATTGGGCTTTTCAACCTTATTGATTTCCCTTGAGTTTTTCCCTCACACTTACAATAATTCCTCCAAAGTGGCGAACAACATTCTAGTGGGCTTATATTTTGGTAACTATTGTAAGGAATCATTGTAAATGACCATGCAAGACATCTTAGAAAGTTTCGCGGAATTCCATCGAGTCTAGATTAGTTTTTTTTAATTAATTATTTTTTAATTAAATTTCCCTAAGTTTGGAGGTTTAATTATTTTTGAGCAAAAATTGTAAAAACTAGGTCCTTGGAATTTTGATAGGGGTATTTTTGCTCAAAAGAAATGGAATAGCACCCACCACATCCATGGACCAAGTTTCAGCTCGGTCGGACAACTTTTTCTATGGGTTTGTCCACCCAGAGTGTGAGTCAGTCAAAAACAACAATTTTAATTGCTAAAGTCCAAACATGGCAAAAATGTAAAAATGTAATAATGAGTTTATGGGATGTTAAATGATGGGATAAAGTTACAAAGAGACTCCCTAAGCCTTTCCTACCCACCCAACCTTGATTTAACCCTCTCACCTCTCACCCTCTCACCATCTTCAAAAAGAAACGCCCTAGGGGGAAAGTTACGCCCTCTTTGAGGAGGGGACGTGGCAACCTTGGGTTTCCTTGGTCTTTGAGCCTCCCTCTTGGGTAATGTGCTCTCCCTCACCCCCATTTCCCT
>JZKD02S1674173.1:377580-398482 GCA_000966675.3 Picea glauca
CACCTCTCAAGTTTTGCAGGTTTAGCTTCAAGGGTTTCATTGGGAATGCACCAAGGAAGATTCTTCCCTTGAGACACATACAAACTCCATACTTTCTCACCCTTTTACTCTTCTTTTTATTGTTGTTCACATTCATATATATTTCAGCTAGTTTAACTTAGCAAGATAGGTCATTTATATCAAATTTTATTAAGAAAATTTTTTTCCCTAAAAAGGCAAAAGTTTTTCTTTAACTTTGCTGGTTGTGTGTAGCATTTCCAACAAGGACACCTTGCTGGTTTTTGCAGGTTCAGATCTAGTTGAGAGGGGTTTTGGCTACCCAAAGGCATCCACACAACACTCAAAGACCCCCCAAAGGGATTGGTAGCTATTTCTCAACCTTCTTTCTCAATTTCTAAGCTTTCTTGAGCATACATCTTCTTCCTTTTGCTGATTTAGTGGCTCATAGTTGTGGGAGAAGGAGTGGTACGACCTCGTCCCACGTGTGAGCCTTGGGGTATCTAGGGTTTAGCATAAATCTTGTTTTTTTTTCACTTTGGGAACCTTTTGAGCTAGGACGCGGGGTTTGGTAGATGAGAGGCATCTCCTAAACCCTAAGACGTGGGGGTTAGGCTTTGCTTGGTTTGTTTGCTTGTCTCTTAGCTCATCTCTCTCTCTCTTGCTTGCTTCTTTCTTTCTCTCAAGTTATTTTCTAAAATTAAGCGAATCTAATAATTGCCTACCTATTGGGAGAGGAATACCCCAAGTGGTAATATAACTGATTATGATACCTCCAATCTTTTGAAGGGAGTCTCAGGCCCCTCTTGGGTGAGGCATACCTACTCTAGTGAGGGAGGCCCCTTTTCAGCTACTATATCCTTTTTGTGTGCATTTGGCATTTTTTGCTTTATTTTGGTACAATGCTCTCTGATTATTAGTTGGCCCTAGGATTTGGTTTCATATCTCGAGTCTTGAGTCATTGTGGAGCAAGACGAACCTCCTCGCAGGTCTCACCATTTGTTGAAGTTACCACCACATTTTGAGTCTTTACCAAAGTTTCTTTCTAAAATGTGTAAATTTAATAAACATGGTACATATATCTCCACCCGCTAGACTTGTGATTATCTAGTTATGAGTACTGAGTCAAATCTGAATGACACAGGGAGTCCCTCGACTCCTAACCTTCTGTGATTAGTGGGATTCCTCCGACTCCTTCAACCGCGATGGTTGGAGTGCCAGAGGTTCTCGTCTTTACTGCTACCCAACCTATGGTTTCAAATCAACTCATACAAATGAACCCTTTCGAGTCTCTTTTTGGTACACCAGGATACAATTCTCTATCCATACCTTCGGTCTCTAACCCTTTTCTTTTGGTATGCCCAATATGACATCATAAATTTCATCCTCTATTCCAGCGACTAATGCAAATCCTATTTTTGGACATGAGGGCATGGCTCCTCCACATGCACCTCTCTCATTTGGTGGAGGTCATATTCCACATGTGAATCCTACGGTTGGAGGCCAACGTCCTTTTTCTCCCAGGTCCAATCCTAGTCTCAATGCTCCTAGATGGAGTACTCAATCGGGTGGACAAGTCACTTCCTATATTCTGTCATTTCACCCTTCTTTCTCCATGTCGATTCCGACAAAGACATTTGTTATGAAAAATCCCCCTCTATCCTCCGGAGTTCCACTCGGAGGGAGTCAGTTTCACGCTATGGGAAACCCCCAGCTTGGAGCTCCTCAATATGGGGGAAATTTTTATAACCCTCATAATGTCTCCCTTGTAGGTATGGTGCCCATACAATCTCTTATGAATAAGTTTGGAGGAGGATATTACCCTACCAGACTGGGCCATGCTATATACCAGAACCCTGGATGGCCTGCAATCCCTCAACACCAATCTTTCCCGGGAGAATGGGCTCAGATGCCGCAACCCCGACTCTCTTTTCTGGCCATGCTTAATATGCCATATTTTTAGAGATTAGTGAATGACCTGGTGTGTCATGATCCGTCATGGCCCCCTGTCCCCACCAAGCTTCCTTCAGACATTCCAAAATTCGAGGGTAAGACTGACAAGGATTTGGGTGATCATGTTACTACTTTTCATCTTTGGTGCTCATCCAATTCCCTTAATGACAATTCTATTCGTTTGAGGCTATTTCAACGCACCCTCACGGGGGTCACCGTGAAATGGTACATTGAGCTACCGGGGGGAATGTACAAAAACTTTAATCATATGATTTTGGTCTTTCTCAACCACTTCCAGTTGTCAGTTCATTATGATGTCGGCATAGAACTTTTGTCGTCCTTTCGCCAAGATAAGGTCATGCATATCTCAAACCATATCCAAGAGTGGCATAGACGAAGGAGGTTGATTAAAGCCTACATTCCTCCAGATTTTTTGTTGGAGTGGTTCCTTAAGTCCTTATTGCCTTATATTTCGAAGGATATTTCTACATACAGAGTAACATCTAAGGAATAAGCTATTTTCAAAGCCCAACAACTGGACCTCGTATATGCTCAGTTTGGGATGTTGTATGGAATTATTCCTGACGCACTGCTATTGAATTATGACCCTAGACAAAATCCTAGGACTCATGTTGATGGAATCATAGGCTCTGCAAATGCTAAGTCTACATACTTGGTGATGAACCAGTTGAAGGATTAGTTTCTAAGACATCATGTAGCAGGAGAAGCTTCGACTTCGTTCTCCACTCCCACTTAGTCGACGGATGTGCACTCTGTATAGTTGTTGACCTACCTAAATGGTAACCAAAAACCAGGAGGGAATAGAAGGAAAGGACGAGGTAATAATCATAAGAGTGGTAAAAATAATAACAAATTCAAGGACGATACTAAAAATGATATATCGAATAATAATGTTGGTGAGGGCAAGAAAGAAAAATAGAAGGTGAAGTTTCCTTGTAAATTTTTTAAAGATGATCACCTTACCCACCTATTCCCCAAAATCTAGGAAACCTCGAGGCTTTTATCACAACCGCCCGTTGTGTTGACCAATCCATTTCCGCATAATCAACACATGGCTTTGGGGTCCTCCAACACCGGAAATGCGTCGAGTGAAAGTCAAAACCCATAGACACATGAAGGTGGCCATCTATGTGTTAATATGGTCAAGTCTCAGATTGATGTAGCCACTCGATCTCATGATTACGATTCTTCACAGACGGTTACAGGTCCAGAGTCTCCCCCTCCTCCAGAAACACCCTTGCAGATTGAAAATCCCAAACCTTCGCCTCATATTCTGAAAGGAGTAATAAAACGCTATGCCCACAATCCTAATTCTAGAGTTGCCCAAAACTATTCAATCGTTGAAGATCTGGGTTAAACCCCTTGTGCGATGTCAGATTTGGAGGTGGTCCAGACGTGTCCTTCATAGAGGAACACTTTGTTATCTAATTTAGGAGCTCTAGACCCATGTGGATTGAAGGTTATTAAGTTTGACGTCACAGATGTTAAGTCTCGCTTTCCTTACCACGTGGCCTTTCAAATCCATGCAGAGTACATGAAAATTACCATCAAATGCACTATAATTGATGAAGGTGCCACGATGTGCGTGATGTCCCTAACCTGTTGGAAAGCCATTGTCTCTCTGACTCTGTCCCAATCTATGACTATGTTGACCACATTTTATGGATGCTCATTTTGTCCCCATGAAATTATTCCCACTTTTCCGGTCCAGGTAGGTGGAAAGAAAGTGGAGGTTTATGTCAAGGTGGTAGATGTGCCCCTTGACTATAATTTACTACTATGGCATAATTGGACTTACGCCATGACCACGATCATGTTGTCTATTTTCCGCACTTTATGTTTTCCTCACGAAGGGAAAATAGTGACAATTAATCAATTGTCTTTTGCACATGCTAGTCCTAATGCATCAGTTGGACCTTCGATCCCAATGATCAACAATTCTAGGCAGCAAACCGAGGATGTTGGTGTCAGAATGTATTTCTCTCTCATGGGTAGATTTGATTTCGTGGCACTAATCCATCACATTCTTGCCATTTCCAGTGAATCTTTGTCGTCGATGAGGTCCATTCCTTTCCGCACTTCATATTTCAATGACTCTTGGACCCTACCTTCCCTGACTATGTCGTGCGAAAGTTTTTCCCACATTGGGATAGAAATTCCACTATCAGCGATAGAGGTTGCATATCAGACTATTATTAACGCTACTGCTGACCCAGATCCTTTATCCTTGCATACAGACGAGGAGGATCCTGTTCTAGAGCCTGTACAGGCCACCCAATCGTCTTGTTCGCATGATTTCATCGTCTATAATTTACCTTCGGATGAAGGCATCGTAGAGGTCATGTATGGTCCCGATAGGCCTTGGGACGATATGCATCATCGCTCCTATTTCCTCCCATAGCTTGTTAGGATCGAACATGATGACATTAGATCTACCTTAAGTGAGATGGTCGGTCACAATGTGGTTCCACTAGATACACATGGTATTTATGCCGAAGGAAACATGGTGAATATTTATCCTACCGTCAAGATCGATATCTCTCGAATTCCTGGAAAATTGAGAACGCATATATCGGTGCGGATTGTTCGCTTGAAGAAATTTAGATCTACATTGATCTCTTCAAAGAATTTCATGACTTATTCACTTGGTTGTATGAAGATATTCCAGGGATGAACCCCAACATTTTCGAACATGAGATCAAGACTTATCTGGATGCTAGACTTGTTCGACAACATATTAGGGATGTTAATCCTCGAAAGGCCTATGCTATTAAGGCAAAGGTAGAGAAGCTACTTAATGCTGGTTTCATTTACCTGGTTCCCTTGACCAAATGGGTGTCCAACCCCATTCCTGCCAATAAGAAACAAGGAACCATCCACATATATATGAATTTTCGAGACCTGAACAAGGATTTTCTTAAAGCAAACTTCCTGACTCCTTTCATTGACCAGATTCTTGATGAGTGCGTAGGAAGCAAAGTTTTTCTTTTATGGATGGATTTCAGTATATAATCAAATTCAAATCAAACCCGAGGATCAACACAAGACGATGTTTATTTGTCCTTGGGGTACTTTTTCTTACTGGAAATTTCCTTTCATCCTTAAAAACGCCGAAGAAACCTTCCAATGCGCATGAGATTTTATTTTCATGATCTCAAACATATTGTCGAGGCTTACCTCAACGATCTTGTTGCTCACTCTCGCAAGAGAGTAAATCACTCCACTCACCTTCGATTAGTATTTGAGAGATGCCATTACTATCGCATCCGTTTGAACCCTCACAAGTGCATGTTCTGCGTTAGGTCTGGCCGTCTCTTAGGATTCTTAGTCTTTGAGCATGGGATCATGGTGGATCCTATGAAGGTTGAGGCAATACTTCGATTTCCTCCCCTGCGCAACATTCAACAACTTCAGTTTTTATAGGGGAAGGATAACTTCTTGTGTCGGTTCATAGTGAACTATTCCAATTTAACTAAGGGTTTCATGCATCTTTTGAAGAAGGATAATCCATTTATATGGGATGAGCGAGCCCATGAATCCTTCGATGCTCTTAAGAAAGCCTTGGTATCGACACTTCTGCTGAAGCCTCCAAACTACAGTAGATACTATTTGCTTTATATCACCGCATCCAAAGGGACGATTGGTATGGTTCTAGTTTGGGAGGACGATGAGCTCCATGATCACATTGTCTACTATCTCAGTCGAAGCTTAATCGATCATGAACTTAAATACTCTCACGTAGAAAAACTATCCTTGGCCACCGTACACGCAGTTCAAATATTACGACATTATATATTACTTTGAAAAAATACAATAGTTGCAGATATCAATCCATTTCAATACATCCTTACTAGGCATATCATAGGGGGAAAATACAATAAGTGGATTGTTATTTTGTAAGAATTTGATCTCGATTTTTCTTTGGTGAAGTCTAAGAAATCGCTAGTTTTTGCCGAGTTGATATCAGCCCTCGACTAGATTTGGACATTATTCATGACGATTTGTTCACGGATGAACATGTCTTCCTTATCTCATCTTCGGACCCCTGGTATGGAGACATTCTAATTTATCTTCAAACCATGAAGCTATCCCAACATCTGTTGAGAGACGATCGACGACATATATGTCATCAAGCTAAAAACTACCTTATCATCGATGACACTTTGTATTGTTGAGGAGTAGATAATATTTTGCGTCATTGCTTGACTCACGAGGAAGCTCAGTTGGTCCTCAATGACTGTCACAATGGGGCTTGTGGTGGTCATCTATCTGGGCTTGCGATAGCCCAAAAAAATTTGCGAGTCAATTATTTTTGGCCGTCAATTTTTAAAGATTGTGTTGAAGCAGTCAAGAAGTGTCACCCTTGCCGGGGTTTTGCTCGGAAAATGCGCTCGCATCTAGCCCCATATTCACCTAGTCATCACCGTCAGTCCCTTCACCAAGTGGGGGTTATATTTTATGAACTGTAACCCAACTTTGGCTGGGGGACATCAACATATTATTGTGGCTGTGGATTACTTCACTAAATGGGCAGAGGCCATGCCTACTGTTAAATCCTATGGTAAGACAACATCATTCTTCGTATTCAACCAAATTATAGCCCGGTTCAGAATCTCAAAGGAGATTGTCACTGATCATGTAAGTCACTTTCAAAATGAAATGATGAAGGATTTAACATCAAAACTGGGATTTGATCACATTCATTCTTCCCCTTATTATCCCCAGGTAAATGGACAAGTAGAGGTGGTGAATAAATCTCTCAAGAGCATCTTGCAAAAAACTGTCAACCAAAGTAAATCTGACTGGCATATAATGCTTTACCCTGCGCTTTGGGCATATCAAACCTCGACAAATACTTCCACATGTTATTGTCTGTTTCAGTTAGTACATGGCATGGAGTCGATCCTTTCAATTGAATGTGAAATCCCTTCCCTCAAACTGGAAATTGAGCTCCTACTTGACACATCTGATCTCAAAGAACACCTTGTGCACCTGGAGCGTCTAGATGAACAACGTCGAGATTCCTATGTGGCTATAGAAGAATAAATGATGTGTTAAGGATTAGTATGATAGGTTTGTCTATCCTCAGCAGTACGTTGAGGGTGAGTTGGTTCTCTTGTATGACCAAGCCAAAGAATCGCTGGGGGAAGGCAAGTTTAACCCCATGTGGCACGATCCTTATATCATGTGACGTGTTTTAGAGAAAGGAGCCTATGAATTGGAAGATTATGAAGGGATTATGCTGGATGAGCCCAAAAATGGGCTCTACCTTAAAAGGTATTACACTTGAGCCCTCAAGTTTGGGCTTGACCTTCTGTATACTAATGTATCTTAGTGTATATATATCTTTTCCTTTGTGTCATTGGCTTGCTTATCAATTTTTTCTCTTGGTTGGAATATTTCAATGGAGTCTTTAGTTTACCTAGGATTCACAGATGATGCCATTCATCATACATGGAACATGGCTTCCACTGCTTGGCTCATTTACTCACCCGAGGGCCAACTGGTGTCTTTAGGTGGCGTTCGTCTAGAGCCATCAACGAATAATGTGGTTGAGTATAGCGTTGTTATAGAACTATTACGTGACACCATTTCACATGGTGTTCGGTCTTTATAGGTTCACCTAGACTCCTAGTTAGTTGTATGTCAGTTAAATGACAATTACCGTGTGCAAGACCCTACGCTACTCCGACGATTCCTACGGGTACGACTTTTGGAATGATACTTTGATTTTCTTACTTATAATGACATACCTAGAAGTTCTAATCACGTATCTGATGCATATGCTAATTGTGTTTTAGATTGGAATTTGTCACATAACTAAAGTAAAGAAAACAAATTCATGCATGTACACATTGTAACATATATAAGTAAAGCCAAAGACCAAAATATTTATATTTCATCTTTTCGAAAAATATGGTGTCATAGTAGAAAATGGGGCTCACACCCTCAAAATACATATATGGACGGTATATATATATATGACCATGGAATCTATGCATGTGGCGCTGGATGCGTATCATGATAGCACACTACGACATTTGCGAGACGCTGGAAGAGTCACACCCACACACTTGGCACACCCATCACCTGTCACTACATAGCCTCCGATAGATCCTCCACTTGAACCATAGGAATCCTGTGCCTCAATCGAGACAAGTCCCCTGCACATTCTGCAACACTCTCTCCGCATCTCCTCCCGCATGCTCATCTCCCCAGCTCCTCTGTCGATGTCGTGGGAATCCATCTGGTCGGTGCAAACCTACATTTGTGTGAAAAAGCATTTGTTAATACTTGATACCATACAAAAATATTTGTGTTTTTTTATTCTTTTTGAAAAAACACAAAAACAAATTAAATATATAAAAACATTTCTTACCAATATCACCCACCGTAACCTGGTGGAAAAGGCATATCTGGATCCCCTCTATAGTTTGTCCCATCAGAAGAGTAGTCGTTAATGGCTATAACCTGTCGATTCCACTAGAAAAATAACTCATCATTGTAGGGGATTGGCACCCTACCACCTCCTAGTTGCCTCATCACATCAGTACACCGTGACATGGTTGGATCGCGCGGTCCATGTGGAATAATCTCTACTCTAGGGCTCAAGCTTGGAACCCGATCAAAGAAAAAACTACACAGAATGGATGCAAATCTGAAATTTCTTTTTCTCCCTTGTTTGCAATCCGTGAGCTGGATTTTCATGTTATCCAGTAGTGAGGTACACCAGTCATAAAAAGTGGGTCGTAAACACTCCACCACATAGAAGATAAGTTTACTTGAGGGCTGGTGCAATGAGGCCGACCCCGAGATCTGGGTAAGAAGAAATGCAATAATCTTTAAGCTGAGGTTCTCGATCACCTTGATTGGGAGTTGGATCGCTACTTTATCTATGCCCACAAAACAATGGGTGGAAATGTACTCCTCCATGGTCATACCACCCCCAGCCCCCCGGGCCTTGAGATTCACTACCTTATCCCAGTGAGATAATCCTGTGATAAAATATATGCCGTCCACTTCAATCCTCAATGGTTTCCCATCGATATTGAAGGCCTTTATCTCTGGATCCCAATAGTTTATGGGCATCTGGAGTAACCTCACTTGAGCCCTCATTCCTTTGAAAGCCCAAAATTTATAAAGGCCAAATATTTTTAAAGCTAGTTGGGCCCCTACATCCCTTTCCACTGCTGCATATACCTCTTCATGCTCCCTCTCCCTCCATTCAATCACCATCCTGCAAAGGAATAGTCATTTTTGAGTTAAATCTTGTGAAAAACGATGTTCACGGACGTGTACATGGGATAACATGCTAACAGTCGCGTATAGGGCCGCATATACACAGACAGTCTTTTATTCGCCCGCATACATGGAGGCATGTACGTGACCCAATGAACTATCACCCACGTACACCCTAGTTTACATGTTGCGCCCTATAAAACTAAAAAATGAGGACTAATATTGAATTTCAAACCAATGAAAATGAAGTGGAGGGGATGGACACTTACTTGATCCAGATGATTTCTAATTTTGTTGATCGTAGCTCCCGCAATTGACACTTGAAGATCGTGGAAAAAATGGCCTAAAATGCACTATGTGGGTGAAAAAACTCAAATGGTATGGTAAAATGGTCTATTTTTACTATTAGTAGAAATTGTTTTACCCACTTCTTATAGTTTGTGTTGATTTTTTGACCTTATGGACTAATAATACAATGGAAAGAATTGGTTTTGGTGGTTTTGTCTAATATTTTTGTGGTTTCTAGCATCATACCGCCCGTTCGTGCCTTTGGCATGTATTTTCTTTCACCAACATATAGGATAGGTTGTCACTCCATTTTGCATTCTTGCATTGTCCTATGACTGTGATCCATATAACTTAGGAACGAACCCATTTATTAGCGACACAAAACCTTCTTACTGTTGCTAGAAGTGTTGCTATTAAGTGGTAGAGGCTTACCAAACATGGGTGCCCTATTTAGAACCTTTGTTCCATTTGGTTCCCATGCATAAGTTATTCCATAAGACCGAGAGTTCCTTATAGTTCTGATACGACTTTGCGTTCGAACCTCATATTATTACTCACAAACATTCTGACCTTCACCTATTGGACTCCCCCTTGAGTCTTGGTTAAGCTCTTTTCCGACTCTCTAAAAATAAAAAATATTACCGAGTGAAATTGTCTCTTTCACACTCGTTAAATGGATTTGAAAGGATGTCTATTTGGTGTAATTTTAACCCTTTTTCATACCAAGTAGACTACTTACGAAAAATGAATACTCTAGTCAACATTGGCTAGAAGAGTTCTCCTGGGTATTATTTTATACGTTTTTTGGCCCATGGGACTAAATCTACGAAAAAGGACATTCTTTGGAGTTAAGTTGTAATCACATTCCATCATCTTGCTTGAAGTATTGAACCTATTTCCGATTTCCACTTTTTCGTTATAAGCCTCTTACCTCAACAATTTGCATCACTAGACAAGCAGATCCTTGTTTATATCCTTTGCATCTTGACACCTTGTACCTTAAGAGGAAACATTCCCCCAAGTGTCCATGCCCCACATACACTTCCTTGCATTGAGCATAGGTATTTTTCACTGTTTGGAGCTAGTTGCTTACTCATGACACTCGTTTCCTCTCTTGTATCATAACATTTCTTTGCCTATGAAAAAACAAAAAAAGACGGGCAGGAAAAAATATTATCTCATATCGACAACAGTCATGTCACCTTTGAATAGAGCACAAAATTTTGAGTCCACTGTCATCCAAAGTTTGGGTTTAGCATGACCTTAGGAAGTTGAGCTTGTTACTTAGAGTATAATCCTCTGACTAGTTATTATTCCAGTCCCTATGGAGAGTTTGTTGATGCCTCCTGCATCATGAAGTTTTATCATCAAGTCTATGTTGTTGTCTCATGCTCTTTTTCAAAGGAAGTCTATAAGCCTGTTTCAACGATTTCTTAGAACTCTTGACTTTGCAAGTCAGCCACACCCTCAGTGCATCTCAGAGTCACTTGAAGTTGTAGTCCTACCATGCACACTGGTCCTACTTTCATCATGGGTAGGTAACCTTGAACCCAACAACCAACATCTCCTTATTGGTCGTTGACTTGGGGGTTTCCCTTGTGTTCGATGAAAATAAATATATTCACACATTGGGATTTGTGTAATGTCTTGGATTCCATTAGCCTTATTGGTTGTTTCCTCGCCTTTGTCGACAATCTTCCTTATTGGATTCTATTCATAGGGTCTTTGTCGTGCATTACTTGCATCTGGTGCATGCGAAATATGCACAGGGTTGTTGGTTCGTGAACATCCTATTCGTCCAAGATCCTCCTAATCATCAAGCTATTGGTTTCTACCTTGTGCTGAATGATGAGAGATGCCCTAGTGCTCTCCTTTCAACAGGTCTCCTTCCATCGAATTCACCTCATCTATTCTGGAAATGAGACCTAGATTCCTATGAGTACCTAGAGGCTTGCAGTCATCAGTGGAAGGTTCTCCTGCCATCGACAATTGGGAATACATCAATGTCTCTTGATCGATGGATTCTTCAAGTGTTCGACCTGAACACCCTTATTCACACTTGTAAGAATGTACTTGGTGCCTTGATACCTACTTTCATTATCAATAGGTTGTCTTACATTTGTTAATAGTATACCTTAATGACTGATAATCAAACGAAGTCTCATTATGTTCGACATCAACTCCTCTATTCACATGATGTAGATTTGCACCTTTAACAAATAGTGTAGAAGACCTCCAACTTACATTAGCGGTATTCCTATTATGTTGTTGTCTTTCATTGGAACAATACCTATATGAATTCAATGATCATGGGAGATCAGATTGTACTCCATTGTATACAAATATCTTTAGATTGATTTTGAGACTGGATTCCAGTGGGCCTTGTTCGTGACTATGATAGCCTATGACATGTGTCTGCTTTGTATTGCCTACTCATGGCCTTGAACAACTATTTCGTATATTTCCACATGGATCTACAGTGTAATTCATATTAGCATCCATATCTACAAAGTCATTATGGATTGTAATATTCTCATGAGTAACTAGCACTTCCATTTGAGTCTCCATTACTTCACTTCTGGGAATTATAATGTATTTCAACCATTGCAGATACTCCTCTGACCTCAAACATTAGGGGGCATCTGTTACATAAAATTTTTCCTCACCCCATGCAACTTGCTTGGATGGCCTTTCCATTTCCCTATGTAGACTTGAAGTCCCCTTTTGTACCTTCTAGAGCAAAAAAAGCACATTTTTCCACATATACACGCCCTATCATTTAGACAACAAGCGTATACACAGGTTTCTCCACTACAACCTGCGTACATCGGGTTTGGTGCTCAAAATTAAAAATTATTTCAGGTTTCCATGTCACGTCATGAGATCCATGATCCTTGACCTTCCATATATTGGAAATGCTCCGACTCGACCCTTCAGTTCCATTTGAAGGCTATAAATTGAGTCGTATCCAAGCCTTGGAAGAGAAGAGAATTCAACTTTTTAGAGAAAATATACTTTGGAGAAATTTCACTTCATATTGAGTTTGCATTCCTTTATCCTTGAAAGTATGAACTCATTGTTCATCCCCCCAATCTCTTCCTTCTTTGTGACAGAGAACCTCATTATCTCATTTATATGATCTTGCCTTTAGCGGAGGATTGAAGTGGTGGAGGCCCAGTTGGAGGGACTTAGTTTCTTTGTTCCGATATGTGCCGTTACAAAAGTTTGTCACTTATATACTTCTGCTGATTATTTTTAATACAAATACTCTTTTCTCATCCAATTGATATCTTGCAAATATTTGAATTACTATTCCATGGGCGTATTTGTGATGTATGTTAATGGATTATGCTAATCTATATGCTAAAATTATATATTATCACCATATTCTTGCGTATCTTGGTTGTCTTCATCGAATGTCTGGATGAGGTAGGCTCTTGACCTTGTCTCGTTAACATTTCATTTATATAGCATACTTGGGATTAGAGTTGATTTTTGCGTGTCATTTTGTCTGTTGTGGTTTACCCCATGCCATAGAGAGATTTTCCTCATAACACCTCGCACACCACAATTGTTGTACTATGCACCAATATTTAGTGCACGTCACAACTTTTATATCATGAAACACTAATGTTCAATGTGCACCAACTAGTTTCTATGCGCATATGCTAACCGTTTTGTATCGTGCGTGTCGACTTTGGTGTCATGCAAATACTAGTAAGAAATCACATTTGCATACTTAGTCCATATTAGTTATAATGTTTGTAACCATTTTGTAATCGATCGATTGGTCATGCTTGAGTTTGTTAGTAAGCTGGCAGAGTTGTTATCATTTTTATGCTCATCGAGAGATAAAAGGGACACAAACAAACTAGAGGTGGCTAGTTGTTAATTAGAGTTGTGGGATAGTTCACTAGTTGATTATTGATTGTTATATGTTAGATTTTCCAAGTTCACAGATGTGGTTTTTGTAGTTCTTGGTTTTTTATTGTAATGTGAGAGAGAAAGTAGATCTAGATTTGAGTTCTTTGGTCTCTAATTTAAGTGGAATGAGTTTTTGAGAAGGCTACGACCATTTTGTATTTGAAATCTTATCTTTGGTTGATTAATGAATTGAATGAGACCCAATTTGGTACTTCCTATCATGAACTCTATTATGAATGAATGTTTGCAGTATATGTTATGTTATCACGCAATCTGTACTTTCCGAAATCCCAAGGCAAGTGAGACAAGATTGGCGTAACACAGGGGTGACCTATCACTGTCACCTTAATAGGAAACCCCTTTATGTTTAGAAGTATGTTAAGATTACCCCAAGGGAGACGTCCCTAGTGACCTAAAGGGCCGATGAAGCTAAAGAAAAGATGAAAATATATCCCCCTCTCACTGGTCACTTATGTCAGAAGGTATTATTTCTTAAGGGATGAAGCAAATGTAATGGATGAAGTGTACCTGCCCAAAACAAGACAACAAGCAAAAAAATATGGCAGTTTCAAGTACAAAATGATGTTAGTGCTTCAATAAGACAATAAACCACTGAAATATATGCTGAATGATATAAATATGCAACAAGATGAAAGTTTACAACAACAATAAGTATTTTATAACAATTGCAAGAAATATGCTTCTAAATTGCTTGAAAAGACAATGAAAAGGTAATTTTTACTAGGCAGAATGATAATCAGTTGTCACAAGCTAATTTAGAAGTGTTTAGCTAGCTTTAAATATGGTTTATGCAAAAAATTTGCTACATTAAGATGGTTGTAACAGTGATCTATAACAACAACAAGTAAATTAGTTATCTAGGCTAGGTTAGAGTTAGTTTTAGTTAGCAGAAGATGGAAAGTTCAAGGTTTGAGTGTTAGTTTGATCTCTCTACAAAAGGAGTTTAAGGACTAGTGCCTTTAACGGGTTATGGAGTCAAGACTTCAGTAACATTCATTTGGAGTAAGCAACAAAACGATTATGTTTATCCAAGTAAAAGATGAATCTTAGAAGAGTAGTAACTTAAGTCTTCTTAGGATTCAATCTTTGGGGAGGTGAGCTACTAGAGAGTAGGCACTTCTAGGCCCTAACGATTTTCCTCCTTATTAGATAATTTAAGAAATAGTTAGATGCAACCACAATTGATCAAGACCTCTAAAGGGCTAGTACTTTAGGGATTTAGAGGCTTGTTAATATAAACCAATTAGGCAAAGTCTAGCAAATACAAAGTGAAGAAGTAATAACCTAAGTTCTTCACTTCTAGGGTTTATCAAGCATGCAATTTCATAATCTTTATCATGAGAAAGAAAATGTACCATAAGCATTCAAAAGTAATGAAAAAAAGAAAATTTACTTACTTCATCAAGAGTAATCATGAACGAAAACACTAGATTACCAAATGACTTCACCAAAATTTATCCAAGTTGCAAGTAGAATACTCCAAGAGAGATGCACATCACAATTTCAACCAATAAAACCCTAAGTAGGGCACCAATTTCAACCCTCTTCCTCTTGTGTGGGGAGTTATGATGTTAAAATGAGAGTACTTTATCTCTAATTATACAAAACTTCGATCCTCAATTTATTTTAGGTCAAAATTAAGGTCGACCTAGCCAATTTACATTAAAATCCAAATTTTACATAAATAACAATAATTATCATATAAAGACACCTCCAAGGGTGACATCATGCCCTTCTAGGGTGATGTTGAGGCCCTAAGGTGAAACGTTGGTCCTAGAATGCAGAACGCTTGGCCTATAGAGGGACCAAATGATTCCCAAACATGTCGCCAAGCTCACAATTGCCTCCAAAATGAAAACCCTAGCTCTGGGTGACGTCCTGGGCCTTCAAGGGCCAACATACATAAGGAAGAGAAATATCCCTCTGGGTTTAGGTATGCCGGGGTGCCTCCAAAGGCAACACCCTTCTTTCTTCTTGGTGCAAATATCTGATGTCTTCTCTCCTCTAGCTGGGGTTACAACATCCATCTGTGGGATTTAAGCCCCCATGAAGGTCTGAGCTAATCATTCCCTCACGTGTACCTGTCCACCGGGTAAGGTCCCGCAACAATAAAAAGTAAACCCTCCAAGGGTTCATAAGTCACATGGATCATAGCATGTAAATCACATCCAATAATTAAATTACCCAAACATGCACATCAAACCCCCTTTAACCCAGAAAAATGCTCAAAGACGTTATGCAATTTGACAAGTCAGGTTTGGAGAAGGTATCAGGGTGTCCTATTGGGCTAACCTTCCTTAAGTTTGGGGTGATTTCTAGGTGGGATCTAATCCAGGTCATGTAAGTGTATGAGGTGGCATGGGGTAAGCGTTTGGGTATGGGGTGCAGTAATAACAGGGAAATGTAAGTCTTACCTATGGGTTCCTTTGTAGAGAGAGAGATGCACCCTATCATAAGTGATATTGTTTCCTAGCCCATTCATTGCCTTTTACTCTTATCTCTATTGCTTTTGAGCTTCAAGGGAATAGTTGAGGGACATTATCCTATCGTGATGACTAGAGGTGACAACATTATCCACAAACATTTCACGAAGATGAGAAAACCTTCTCTTGATGCGACCCCATTTCTCTTGGTTATGTCACCAAGAGCCACTACCCTCGTTTGGTGACCAGATAGGTGGTAGTGTGATACCGCTATATGCCCATGGTCATAATAGGCCGACTCATGATGAGACCTCCTATCCATCAACTATTACATTGAGTGTTTATTTATCTTATGGGTTCCCTTTTCTTACTGAGAAGTTTTTTACTTCTTTCTCGAGAATCCTTGGGTGAAGCATCTCAAAGGTTTCAATATTGGGTTTTAAATCTTTCTAGCTATTTTTTCCCTCTGGGCCTTTATCCCCTTCTTCCCACAAGGCAAGGTACAACTCTTCCTAGTGTGGCCAATCCCAATGCCCGAAAAAAGGTAAGGGGAGATGAGAGGAATAAAGATGGAAAGTGGTAAGTATGGAGGGAATAAACGATGGCCTTTCATAGGCCCACCCAGTGGCAATCCATCCTAAAGGGAGATAAACTTACTAGGGCACTGTTGGAGCCGCCCTTGTTTTTCTAGCCCGTCACAAATTTCATTCTTAGTGCTTGAAATCTAAAGATGGTTTTCATATTTTCCCTCTGAGATATCGAGATCTCTGAGGCTTTGTCACGCGAGCAACGATGATTATTATACTCTCGAAATGAGTCCTATCTTTCATTAAAATGTTTCCTCTTTTGTTCTACCTCGGGATCTCGTAGGTCGGATACTGTAAGTCATATAAGTCACACGCCCCAAGCTACGAAACAACGAAATCGTTTTAATTTTTTACTCAGGACAGTAACAAGGGTAAAGTTTTCTCTAACCCATGTTTAAACGTCATCGGATTTTCGCACCTTGGCATTCTCCAAATCCAAAGATTTAATGTCGTAGCCCCGATGGTCGAGAACACGAGGTCCTTATTTTAGTAACCCGTGTCAAGGTTAAAGGTAAAAGCTAAACCATGGTAAAAATTTCTGTCCGCATTTCGCCACTCGGTGTTTTCCTTTTCAAAAGTTACACCGTCTAAACCCCGACTCGCAAAATCACGATAAGAATATAAACGTAATTAATTAATCATTTAATCTAAGATTATTTTCCCTTTTAATTAAGTCATGTTATCGCGATCTCGCGGTTTCGTAGCTCGGCATGCAAACCTACCGAAAACTTATTTTCGAAGCTCCGAGTCACGATATGACGAATATAATAATTATGAAATTAATCGAGCCCCAAATCGCGATTACCTTTTTACTAACCAAAATCGATCATCGCAGTCTCGGGTGTTAGAGATTAAAAATGTTAAAGTAAAATCCCCGATATAACGAGTACCAAAATATTGATTAATGTTGGTAAAACCGGATTAATTAAGTTAAATCAATACATATCCTGCATTTTGATGTCTGCACGATTTACGAGGTAGCCTTGGTTTTTCCATATGCCACTGGCGTTTTAAACCGCCAAAATTTATGGCATTCATGAGGAAATAGGGTAAATCGATGAATATAAGATCGGATTTTTACGACAAAATTTATTTCTAAATATGATTTGACAGACTTGTTCTGAAAGGTACCGAGTTTTCAAATATATAAGAGCTGTGGTTCATTATAACAAATGCATTTCATATTACGCAGAGCACATTATCTCTGAGCAACTGACTTCTGTATGTATACGTATTTCTATCGCAGAAGAGCGAAAACGCAATCTCCAACCATGGCTCTGCGAAAAGCATCCAAAGCGAATGTTGAGGTTTCGGGACAAGGCTCAGATAATGTCACTGATACTTCGCCTCGAAGTATCAACTCGGTCCTGAATTGGTCGTTTGTTTCATATGTTCTGCGGGCAGAATTGGTGGATTATTCCGATGACTCCAACGATAACGAAAAAGATGATATAACCACCAAGTACAAAATAGTCATCCAATCCGGAATGCACAAAGTAGCAGCCAGGCCACGATTGCTTCCATATTACGACATGGTCCGATGGGCATTAGACCATGTAGACATACCGACCAGAACCATCATGAACGAGCAGAAAGTCACCATCGGGGCTTTCAGGCCGGAACATCTGCAAGCCATGTATAAGCTGCCCACGACGTCCGAATACAAGTATGGCGCTAAATTCTTGGACGAGTTCAAGGAGAAAGAATGCGTACAGTATGATAAAACCATGTCCAGTTTAATAAAAGATTGGGTTTTGAACACCGCGAAGTTCAGAGCTGATGGCCACGACATATATTCAATCGCTTCTTTAGAACCGCAGTACAAATATGTAGCCATGATGACATGTAGGTTATATGGGAGAGAGGACACCTCACATTTTTTTCTTCCATGGGTGCCTCTAATGTTTCGGGTCACCGAAGGTAGTTCCTTTGACTGGGCAAAGATGCTTTCCGATAGCTTGACCAGTCAGGTCACAGAGTATCGGGTGCAAAAAGAGAACGGGAAGGCGTCTTCATTCTTCATGTCTGCATACATCATGGACGCAGTTTGTTTTTTGACACCATTTCTCTTAATGAGTTGGAGTTGGACTCCAACAGAAGACGAACCCATACACGTTTATCATGCAAAATTATGGGAAAACAAAGTGGAAAATTTTGTGTATGAAATCTTTAACTGGGTGATGGTGCCCCTGTATGTCACCATTTTTGGTCACCCGCCACCCTGGATCTCGGACAACATAGTAACGAATCTGAGCAGCATAGCAGACTGGTATGTGGAAGCTTAATTTTCATACCTCCGAGTTTTCGGGGCTTCGGTCCCCCCGCATGCATTGCCATTGTTCATTCCCGACAAGTTGGCTTATCGTGAGGTCACTAGGCAAACAATAATTGGTGGTATAAGCAAAGAGCTTAAGGGATACTCGAAGAAGGTATGGCCACCTTTTCCTGTTCATTTGAATTCTTATTTTTTATTAGATTTCGGGCTTTCCAAAGCCGAGGCAACGGCCCTGGAAGACCTAAATTTGGTCTTCATTGAATACAAGAAACATGATCCGCAAAGGGTCGTGAGAAATCATTTATCCAGTTGTGGGCTCAAGAGATTTGAGCACGAGAATTCACCCTCGAATGACATTTTCCGAGGCGCAAGGTCCTATGCCGAGATTCTGGATCGGATACAAACTTTAGTACCCGAAGAAAGAGTTGATGTTCTGAAGTTCCAGGAACATCGACGTAGTTGTCTTCCCGTAGTGTTGCGAGGTGAGGGTCCGAGTACGTCGGAGGCAAAACAGAAATATGTCGAAGGCTCTAAGGATGCGACTCCCGATCAAGGAAAACACCAGGACGAGGGAGAGCAAACTAAGAGTCCTAAAGAAGAGATAAAGACTCCCGACCCACCGAAGAAGCAGAGTCCGGTCACTACCCCGAGAAAATCAGCGAAGCAGATCGGAGAACCTATCACATCAGTTACTCCCTTGTAGTCGACTCAGGGAAATATTGAGGCAGGATGGATCTTCAATGAAGAGTTGAGGCCTATAAGGGTATAAGAACTCCCTTCGAATGAGTTTTTCTTTGATAATAAGAGAAAGGCAGTAGTAAAAAGGGAATTCTATTAGGAAGGAGAGTCAACTGCCAAGAAATATAAAGTTATAACTGATGGAAAAGACAAGAAGAATGAACAATTTGCGACCGAAATAGCAGGGACATTAGGAGCATATGCCTCGGCGAATCAATTTTCAGTCGGGCTCTTACAAAACCAGCTTAAACGAAAAATTTGTCTCATTAGGACCCTTGAAGCCAGACTGGCCACAACAACAGAGACTGTTAAAGACCAGGCGAGCGTAGGAATAGAGCAGGCCAGGTTGGCCGATAAAAATGAGATAGAGCTGCTCAAAACTAAGCTCGAGCAAGCACAACTGGTGGTCCGGGATGGTCAGATGCAAGTGAGCCAACAAAGGGATTTGATCGAACAACTACAGACTAGGGTGGAGATCGCCGAGAACAGAATGATAAACATCGGGATGTTCAAATCCCAGGCGATTGAGATTATGAGCAGAGTCTCTGCGGCACAACGAAATTTGCTCGCCAAGGTAGAAACGATCCGGGACAACTATTTGCTAGTCAACCAGGTTTCGGAGAATTTATCTGTTAGAGAGAGGGAAGCTGGAGCAGCTCGGGTCGCCTTCCAAGAGGCTGTGATAGCCACAAACAACAGGGGTCTGGGAAGTACTCCCAGGTTCACCATTTTAGAACAAACCAGAGGAAACATTCTATTAAAAGAATGGGAGCACAACATCGCCGAAGGCAAGTAGCAAGCCAAAAAGATAACGAATTCCTTAGAAGAGGCTTTTAGTTCTATAGACGACGATGTGCTAGGCGTTGATAGCGGAGGTAATGTCGAGGCGTTGATGCAAATGGATATGGTAAAAACCTTGCTTTATCTGAAGGAAAGAGAGGAAAGAGATTTGGCTGACATTTCCAAAGTGACTATGGTGGACATAGTCCAAATAGACAAATGCATGATTAGACCAAGCGCGCAATTATGCGCCATCGATATCATAGATGGACAGTTGGAAGACAGGCTGCAGCAGTTAGCCCGAGAATGTTATTTCTTTGAAGCCAGCTGTCAAGTAGAACCGTCGCGGCTAATATCTCAGCTGGTTGAAAGATGTGTCGCCTGTACCGAGCACGCGCGAGGACAAACTTCTGGCACCGAGTGAAGACAGAGAAGAAGAAATGGAGCGATTGCTCTCCTCCCTGTCATAACCGAAATTTTGTGACTATTGAGATTCTATCTTATTTGTAAAATAGTATAAATATACCACAGAAAGAAATGAAAAAGGGCTGGACCTTTTTGTGTCGATTGTAACAGAGTTTTTTACATTTTGAGAGTTAATACAAAGCAAATCTGAAGATTCTCAATTCCGTCACGACTGTGTTATGAGTTTGTTT
>JZKD02S1674173.1:407275-419385 GCA_000966675.3 Picea glauca
TATACATGAATATCACTCTACTCTGGTAACCAATGCTTTTTAAAACCTGATCCACATCCCAAATTCAGACGAGACTTCCCAATTAAAAACATATAATCTTATTCTTTTTGATGCAAGACGATAGTCGCAAGATCTGTTGGGTCTCCTAGGACTGTTTCGATTGTCTTAAAGCAGACCTGAATTTAGTAGCGGGAAAGGGAAAGTTGTGAAAGGGACTACAACTAAGTTTAAAAAGAGTATCTGATTTTGAAAAAGCTTTTCAAGGTAAAGAATGAAGTCTCTTTCCCCCTTCGATACCCTATTCTCAGGAACCTTTTCGACTGATTGAGCTATTGACTCCATGTACCCAATATTGGCACATGGTCTACTGTTCTTCCTACCTCACAGGAAGGCGGGATCCCTAGTTGGAGCCTATGTTGGAGCCGCCCTTGTTTTTCTAGCCCGTCACAAATTTCATTCTTAATGCTTGAAATCTAAAGATGGTTTTCATATTTTCCCTCTGAGATATCGCGATCTCCGAGGCTTTGTCACGCGAGCAGTGATGATTATTATACTCTCGAAACGAGTCCTACCTTTCGTTAAAACACTTCCTCTTTTGTTAAAGCATCCAAAGCAAATGTTGAGGTTTCGGGACAAGGCTCAGACAATGTCGCTGATACTTCGCCTCGAAGTATCGACTCGGTCCCCAATTGGTCGTTCGTTTCAGATGTTCTGCAGGTAGAATTGGTGGATTATTCCGATGACTCCAGCGATAACGAAAAAGATGATATAACCACCAAGTACAAAATAGTCATCCAATCCGGAGTGCACAAAGTAGCAGCTAGGCCATGATTGCTTCCATATTACGACATGGTCCGATGGGCATTAGACCATGTAGACATACCGACCAGAACCATCATGAACGAGCAGAAAGTCACCATCGGGACTTTAAGGTCGGAACATCTGCAAGCCATGTATAAGCTACCCACGATGTCTGACTACACGTATGGCGCTGAATTCTTGGACGAGTTCAAGGAGAAAGAATGCGTACAGTATGATAAAACCATGTCCAGTTTAATAAAATATTGGGTTTCAAACACCGCGAAGTTCAGAGCTGATGGCCACGACATATATTCAATCGCTTCTTTAGAACCGCAGTACAAATATGTAGCCATGATGACATGCAGGTTATACGGGAGAGAGGACACCTCACATTTTTTTCTTCCGTGGGTGCCTCTAATGTTTCAGGTCGCCGAAGGTAGTTCCTTCGACTAGGCAAAGATGCTTTCCCATAGCTTGACCAGTCGGGTCACAGAGTATCGGGCTCAGAAAGAGAACGAGAAGGCGTCTTCATTCTTCATGTCTGCATACATCATGGACGCAGTTTGTTTTTTGACACCATTTCCCTTAATGAGCTGGAGTTGGACTCCAGCAGAAGACGAACCCATACACATTTATCATGCAAAATTATGGGAAAACAAAGCGGAAAATTTTGTGTATGAAATCTTTAACTGGGTGATGGTGCCCCTGCATGTCACCATTTTTGGTCACCCGCCACCCCGGATCTCGGACAACATAGTAACGAATCTGAGCAACATAGCAGACTGGTATGTGGAAGAAGAATTTTCATACCTCTGAGTTTTCGGGGTTTCGGTCCCCCCGCATGCATTTCCATTGTTCATTCCCAACAAGTTGGCTTGTCGTGAGGTCGCTAGGCAAACAATAATTGGTGGTATAAGCAAAGAGCTTAAGGGATACTCGAAGAAGGTATGGCCACCTTTTCATGTTCATTTGAATTCTTATTCTTTATTAGATTTCAGGCATGCCAAAGCCGAGGCAGCGGCCCTGGAAGACCTAAAGTTGGTCTCCATTGAATACAAGAAACACGATCCTTAGAGAGTCATGAGCAATCATTTAGCCAGTTGCGGGCTCAAGAGATTTGAGCACGATAATTCACCCTCGGATGACATTTTCCGAGGTGCAAGGTCCTATGCCGAGATTTTGGCTCAGATACAAACTTTAGCACCCGAAGAAAGAGTCGATGTTCTGAAGTTCCAGGAACATCGACGTAGCTGTCTTCCCGCAGTGTTGAAAGGTGAGGGTCTGAGTACATCGAAGGCAAAACAGAAAGATGCCGAAGGCTCTAAGGATGCGATTCCCGATCAAGGAAAACACCAGGATGAGGGAGAGAAAACTAAGAGTCCTAAAGCAGAGATAAAGACTCCCGACCCGTCGAAGAAGCAGAGTCCGTTCACTACCTCGAGAAAATCAGCGAAGCAGATTGGAGAACCTATCACATCAGTTACTCCCTTGCAGTCGACTCAGGGAAATATTGAAACATGATGGATCTTCAATGTAGAGTTGAGGCCTATAAGGGTAGAAGAACTCCCTCCGAATGAGTTTTTCTTTGAGAAGAAGAGAAAGGCAGTAGTAAAAAGGGAATTCTATTAGGAAGGAGAGTCAACTGCCAAGAAATATAAAGTTATAACTGATGGAAAAGACAAGAAGAATGAACAATTTGCGACCGAAATAGCAGGGACATTAGGAGCATATGCCTCGGCGAATCAATTTTCAGTCGGGCTCTTACAAAACCAGCTTAAACGAAAAATTTGTCTCATTAGGACCCTTGAAGCCAGACTGGCCACAACAACAGAGACTGTTAAAGACCAGGCGAGCGTAGGAATAGAGCAGGCCAGGTTGGCCGATAAAAATGAGATAGAGCTGCTCAAAACTAAGCTCGAGCAAGCACAACTGGTGGTCCGGGATGGTCAGATGCAAGTGAGCCAACAAAGGGATTTGATCGAACAACTACAGACTAGGGTGGAGATCGCCGAGAACAGAATGATAAACATCGGGATGTTCAAATCCCAGGCGATTGAGATTATGAGCAGAGTCTCTGCGGCACAACGAAATTTGCTCGCCAAGGTAGAAACGATCCGGGACAACTATTTGCTAGTCAACCAGGTTTCGGAGAATTTATCTGTTAGAGAGAGGGAAGCTGGAGCAGCTCGGGTCGCCTTCCAAGAGGCTGTGATAGCCACAAACAACAGGGGTCTGGGAAGTACTCCCAGGTTCACCATTTTAGAACAAACCAGAGGAAACATTCTATTAAAAGAATGGGAGCACAACATCGCCGAAGGCAAGTAGCAAGCCAAAAAGATAACGAATTCCTTAGAAGAGGCTTTTAGTTCTATAGACGACGATGTGCTAGGCGTTGATAGCGGAGGTAATGTCGAGGCGTTGATGCAAATGGATATGGTAAAAACCTTGCTTTATCTGAAGGAAAGAGAGGAAAGAGATTTGGCTGACATTTCCAAAGTGACTATGGTGGACATAGTCCAAATAGACAAATGCATGATTAGACCAAGCGCGCAATTATGCGCCATCGATATCATAGATGGACAGTTGGAAGACAGGCTGCAGCAGTTAGCCCGAGAATGTTATTTCTTTGAAGCCAGCTGTCAAGTAGAACCGTCGCGGCTAATATCTCAGCTGGTTGAAAGATGTGTCGCCTGTACCGAGCACGCGCGAGGACAAACTTCTGGCACCGAGTGAAGACAGAGAAGAAGAAATGGAGCGATTGCTCTCCTCCCTGTCATAACCGAAATTTTGTGACTATTGAGATTCTATCTTATTTGTAAAATAGTATAAATATACCACAGAAAGAAATGAAAAAGGGCTGGACCTTTTTGTGTCGATTGTAACAGAGTTTTTTACATTTTGAGAGTTAATACAAAGCAAATCTGAAGATTCTCAATTCCGTCACGACTGTGTTATGAGTTTGTTTTCTTGTATCTCATATTTCGTTTCATTTCATATTCCTAACTGATGTGCTTCGTTATAATTTAGTACGACTACTACTATAGCGAATGAATTTTGGTTTTCTGTAATTGATTACTGTTTTTCCTCTGTACCAGCTATCAGCGGGTGTAAGACCAGTCTACACTTTCAGAATTCTACACATATTCTATGCTACATCGAGTTATTTCTTTACAACTTTCCTCTTCTGTTTATAAGTGAGATTCTCCCTTGATAGGAGCCTTACATCATAGACAACTAAATGTTTTTCTCCCACCTCATACATTTTATTAAGATATAACTCAGTTACGGGAAAGAGCCTTTGATTTGCATCCCTATTTTATTCCTGAAACTGTAAATTCTCTTTTATACGACCAAATTGAGACAACACTTAATCTCTCTTTGAAATTTTTCCTACTTTTACTGTTCCTCCATGATTGTCCCTGTACCAACACAGACCAACATCGAACCCGGATTATCAAACCAAACGCACATTGCCTTAAACCTTTTCGATACTATTCTTAAAACAGCTACTAACCGGGTCGAACTGGAACGTTCATGGGCAGCCATTGAACAAGATATAACTATCCAGGAATAGTTGGAAGCTAGACAACGCTAACGTAGAAATCTTCCCTAGTTTCCTTTGCCAAAGGTTGACGTTTCTTGCTTCTTTACCTTTTACCCACTTTCAGATGCCTAGACACTGTACTTCTAAGCCTTAAGTACAGACTCTGGAACAACATCTTTCTGGTGCCGTTGTCGGGGACCGAAGTTACGAAATCTTTTTCCCTGGGAAAACGACATTTGTTTTTCGTTGAAAGTGTTACCCTTTGATAGTGAACAAAGAGTACACACCTTTTAAGGCCTCCTAATCTTTCACTTGGCGATTCCACAAATAATAAACTGGCATCCGGTCGAAGGAATACTAGACAAAACCCGGATGGTAAGCAGATTACGCCCGTTACCGATCCCGAGAAGATTCTAAAAGTGAGAGGCTCTCTTAAGCCAACCGCTGCAATTTACAAACTTAAAACCCCACAACTGAAGACTAAGAGTTCTTCTGAACCCTCAACTTCGCTCAATCCTCTCTTTGATACTAAAGTTTCAGCGCCAAATTGCTCCAAAGTTAGGAGTGAGATTCATCCGACAATCCCCTTAGTACACAAAGGAAAGGGTCCTCTTGAAAGTTCATCGGCTTTTGACATGCCATCTTTCTTTCAGTTGAATTTCCGGACTTCACCAAATTCTGAAGAGTGTGTTACACACTCGGTTTCCACACCCGTCGGTTCTCCTGATTTCGTCTCTTGCAAATCCGAGGAACCGAGTCCTCGCATTCCTTACCTTTCCTCATCGGATTTTCCTCTTCACGAAGAAAATAAAGATTCACTTTTAATTTTCCGAAATCCCCTTTACAACTTTCCACAAATAACGATGGCAGTTGCCGGAGGAGGAGGTGGAGGGTTCATCGGAGGAGGAGGGGGAGGAGCCCCTCTAGGAGGAGTTGGAGGCCAAGGGCCTGCCCCCTCTCCCAGTTTTTTTGCAAAAGTTGCAGCCAGATATGCTCCCGTAGTATTGCCCGTCCGTCTACACGACCTTCCCGAAAATTACATAATTTTTTTACCAAAGTTCACCGGGGAAGGGGATCTGACCGCGGCCAAACATATTAATTTCTTCAGTCAATTCACTGATATCCTGGGTATCGAACATGAGGACGTATATTCGAGACTTCTTGTCCAAACCTTCGAAGGCCAGGTCCGAACTTGGTTTCAGAGCCTACCTGCAACATCTATCTTGTCTTATGACGCTTTGGAAGATGCTTTCCTCAGACAACGGGCGAGAGAAAAGACCATCTATATTATTTAACCGAATTTGGGTCTTTAAGAAAAAGGAATTCAGAAATAGTCATGGAATTTATTCAAAGATTCAACAAACTATACAATAAGATTCCAGCCGAGGTTAAACCGTCCCAACCCGCGGCCAAAGTAACTTTTGCCGGAGCTTTCGAACTGGATTTTGCACTCCTTTTGCGAGAAAGAATGGGAGCCACCCTAAACCGAATGTAGGACGATGCGGTAGAAATAGAGTCTAATATGATGGCTTCGTGTAATCTTAAAGCTAAATTAGAAACTAGAAACCGAGAAACCAAACGCTTTAGAGAACAAGCGGGTCCGTCAGGGTCCAATAGATCCGCAGGTGATAGGGTAGATGATATGGCCAGAGTAATTAAAGAAATGTCTAATAAAATATCCAGAATGGAGCTTGAACAGGCCAAAGCTGACTCTTTCCCCAAAAAGGATGTCAAGAGGAACCCCAACCCCCCGAACCAGCAAAGACAAATAAAAAACGAAGATAAAAAAATACAAGCTCCCTTAAAGAACGAAAATTTTATAGGAGCAAACGATTTTCAAGACTTCGGAGATTCGGATAATGATGTCACGAACTTCGGTGATGACTGCACACAACCATATCTGACTTGAGAAGATTATGAGAAATATCTAAGCACTCAACCACCGTCGAATAAGGGAGAAGAAAGTGATCATACTAACCCTTGTGAATCTCAACAAGAAACTGAGATGATAATGGCTGAGTTTCAACCTAATTACAACTTAAGATCTAAGAGTAAGCCCACCCCAACTTCTCGACCCAAGAAAATCCTCCAAAGAGGTCAAGCTTATGAGCCTACTTTGGAAGAGACCTTATTACCCAGCCACAAAACGAAAGCGGTAAGCACACAAGAGTCCGAAGTGGAAAAAATTGAAACCCAAGCACAAGGAACCGAAACAGTAAATAAAATTACGTCTTCAACCAGGACCATGAGTAATAAAGTGGTCCAGACGAATAAATCAGAAAGGAAGGATTCAAAAGTCTCAACCAAAGAAACAAACAAGGTGAGCGGAGCTTTTAGTTTTGAAAATGAAATAAACAAAATTAAGATACCAATCCCTTTGGTGGAATTAGCAAAAAACCCCGTTTATCGGAAGCAGATTACCAAAGCGATGGGTGTCTCTGAGCTAGAAAGCCAGTCTGATGTTTTAAACTTGGAAGATGACAAACCTAACATCAATTTTGGTCCCCATTTTGAAGGAGCCAAAGACACCATTGCTCCCTTTTATATCACTTTAAATGTGTATGATCAATTGCTACATAATTGCATGTTAGACTCCGAAGCCTCCCATAACGTTATGCCTAAGATTATTATGGACAAATTGGGTCTTCAGATCACCAGACCTCATGGAGACCTTTACTCTTTTGACTCGAGGAGGGTTAAGTGTATGGGGATGATTAAATATTTGGTAGTTACCCTGGCGCAGGTCCCGGTTAAGAGTATCCTGATGGATGTGGTTATTGCCAATATTCCCCCAAAATATGGCTTACTGTTGTCTAGGTCATGGGGAGCCAAGTTGGGAGGTTCTCTTCAATCGGACACGACGTTCGCCACAATCCCTGTGTTCGGTGGTCAGTTTACTCGGTTGTATAGAGAAACGAGATTAGCATATACAATGAGTGACCCTCAAAACCCAAACAATTTCCCTATTTACATTGCGGATCAAGATCTGGGAAATTGTATCTTGTCTTTTGATGATGGTTTAGATGGTTTTCCGAAGGAAAATGATATAGAGCGAGAAGAGTCAGGTTACATGACAAAATATCTGTGTAACACTGGTGTCTGGAAAATGTATTTTGACGGTGCTTCATCTTCTGAAGGGGCAGGTGCAGGAGTGCTTTTAGTGGCTCCCGAAGGTAAGTTCGTTGTTCCTTTTTCCTACCGATTGCAGTGAGATATAGATTACACTAACAACGTATGCGAATATGAAGCGTTGGTCTTAGGATTAGAGGCTTCCAAGAAGTTAAAGATAAATAACTTAGAGGTATACGAAGATGCAGAGTTAATAGTCAAACAAATAAACCAACAGTACCTAGCCAAGCATCCCAGACTAAGAACATACATAAATTGTGCCTGGGATCTCATGGAAAACTTTTTCTCGTCCGTAAATGTCCACTTTATCCCTCGCACAGAGAATTTACATGCTGATGCATTGGCTAAAGCAGCTTCAACCTTCTCTCCCCCCATGATTTTCAAATTGAAGTATCACATTGAAATAAGATACAGACCATCTATACCAGACAATATCCAACACTGGAGGGTTTTTGAGGATGACGAACAAATTAAGAAATTTCTTGCAGCAGTGGGTGAATTCTCCGAAACTCATGCAGACCAAGAAAATCAAAATGACCCGATGTGGATCATGCAAGAAGGGGAAGATCCTAAAGCCTTCCGAGAAAAAATTGCGGATCATCGTATGCTGGTCCTTAAAAACAACCAGATTCCGAAAGGATTGATTCCTTTAGAAAGACTTTTTGATCAGAACGACGTATCTGTAAAATCCACTTTACATCCCCAACCAGAAGAAGTGGAGGACTGTGATATAGGAACTGAAAAAGAATCCAGGGTGGTAAAAATATCCAAGTTCCTCCCTCCCGAAGTGAAAGTTAAGTATAAAGACCTACTTAGACAGTATAAAGATGTTTTCGCCTGGTCTTATGATGAGTTAAGAACGTATGACACTTCCATAATTGATCACAAGATACCTTTGAAGCCTGGGGTCAAACCGTTCAAGCAAAATCTTAGGCAGATTAACCCCATTTTGTTACCTGTGATCGAAAAAGAAGTTAAGACACTTTTAGACGCAAAAATAATCGTACCTCTGAGATACTCAGACTGGGTAGCAAACCTGGTCCCGGTCAGGAAAAAGAGTGGGGAAATCAGACTGTGTGTGGATTTCCGAAACTTAAATAAGTCATCTCTCAAGGACAATTATCTACTACACAAAATGGACCATGTGCTAGAAAAAGTAGTTGGAGTAAACCAAATGTCTATGATAGATGGGTTCTCTGGTTATAATCAAATCGCCATGAATGAACAAGACAGGGAAAAAACAGCTTTCACCACGCCATGGGGTACGTTCATGTATGACAAAATGCATTTTGGCTTGATGAATGCAAGGGCCACCTTCCAGCGCGCTATGGACATTGCTTTCATAGGAGAAAGGGACAAGTTCGTAGTCATTTACCTCGACAATTTGACGGTTTTCTCTATAATTGATGAAGAACACTTGATGCATCTTAAATAGACCTTCGAAAAATGCCACAGGTTTGGTCTATCTTTAAACCCAAAGAAATCACATTTCGCCATGCAGGAAGGTAAGCTTTTGGGTCATATCGTATCTAGGGATGGAATCAGGATTGATCCTAAGAGGATTGAAGCAATAGATACTATAAATATTCCCAGAAATGTAAAAGAGATTCAATATTTCTTAGGAAGAATAATTTTTTTACGAAGGTTTATCCCCAATTTCGCTGAGATTGTAAAATTGATCACAGGGATGTTGAAGAAGGATAGCGGAGTAAATTGGAGAAGGCCAGAGCATCGTTCACGCATATTAAGAAAGTCATAAGCGAGGCACCTGTGTTAGCAATCCCTGACTATCTAAAAGATTTTCTTATCTTCTCGTTTGCCTCCGAACACACTATCGCCGCGGTGCTCCTACAAAAGAACGAAGAAGGATTCGAACAACCGATCGCCTTTTTCAGCAAAAGCCTTAGAGACGGAGAACTGAAGTATGATATAATAGAAAAATAGGCATATGCCATGGTAAAAGCATTAAAGGCATTCAAAAAGTATGTACTACACTCAAAGATAATTGCGTATGTGCCTACCAGTTCTGTGAAAGATATATTGGTACAGCCAGACAACGATGGAAAAAGAGGGCGATGGCTCGCCAAAATCCAAGAATTTGATTTGGAAGTCAAACCGACCAAATTGATAAAAGGGCAAGGCCTGGCCAAACTCTTAGCTGAGTCAAATTTCAGAGCCCTAGATATCAATTGCCTGCAGGAAGGCGACAAAGACATGAACCTAAACGAGCTGAATGAGGAAACAAGTCCAAACAAGATCGAAGAGAAGTTCATATCGTCAGGATGGTACAAAGACATAGTGTCATACCTGCTAACTCTAAAATGCCCAAATGAGCTATCACCATCTAAAGCCAGGACTTTAAAACTCCATGCAGTTAAATATTGTATCGCCGAAAGTAAGCTATATTGGAAAGATCCACTCGGTTTTCTGTTAGTCTGTTTAGTTGAGTCGGAAACTCAACGGGTTATAGACGAATTTCATGAGGGAGTCTGTGGGGGGCATCACGCATGGAGAGCTACAACTTAGAAGATCTTGAGGGCTGGGTACTACTGGACAAAACTCTTTTCGGACGTCAATGTCAAAGTGCGTGACTGCAACCCTTGTCAACTATTCGCAGGTAAACAGAAGCTCCCGACACTGCCTCTAGTTCCAGTCAAAGCTAAAGCCCCATTTCAGCAATGGGGTCTAGAATTCATAGGCGAGATTAATCCCCATTCCAGTGCTCAACACGAGTGGATATTAACAACTACAGATTATTTTACTAAGTGGGTGGAAGCCATTCCAACCAAAAGGGCAACAAACTCGGTGGTAATCGATTTCTTAGAAGACAATATTTTGTCAAGATTCGGTTGCCCCCGAAAGATAGTTACTGACAATGCCCAGGCCTTTAAATCTATGGCTATGATTAGCTTCTGTCAAAGGTATAACATCATTCTTGGCCATTCCACAACATATTACCCCTAGGGAAACGAATTGGCCGAGTCATCCAACAAAAGCCTGGTAAATATAATAAAGAAGGTATTGGATGAAAACAAAAGGTCTTGGCATGTGCACTTAAAATACGCATTGTGGGCGAATCTCATAAGCACAAAAAGGTCTATCGGAATTTCGCCTTTTCAAATGGTCTATGGGACAAATGCTATCCTACCTATAAACCTAGCGCTACCAGTGATGAAGTTATGGCAAGATCAAAATGAAGAACCCAATCATGTCACCAGGAGAATTAATCAGCTAATTGAGGTTCAAAAACATAGAGTCGAAGTTGATGAAAAGATGCAGAAGTACCAAGATGACATGAAGGCATTGTTCGACCGCAAAGCAAAGGACAGAGAATTCCTCCCAGGTGATTTAGTGTTAAGATGGGATGCAAGAAAGGAAGAAGCAACAAAACATGGTAAATTTGACCACCTCTGGTATGGACCATTCAGGGTCTCGGCTTTGGAAGGAAAAAATTCTTTCCTACTGGAAAATATAGACGGTGAAGTCCTCAACGCCCCTGTCAACGGGCGATATATGAAGCATTACATGACGTAACAGTTGCCAGATTAAAAAAAAAAAATAAAATTTATATATATTTTGTGTACATATATGTATTTTTCGTTTAAACATTGCTCTTGATTTTTTTTTTTTTTCGTTCATGAACTTTCGACACATTTCGGATAATCTTCGTATTTTCCTTTTACAGGATTCCGGCTGCATACGAAACAAGCAGGAGAAGTAAGCTGAAAGTTGGTGTCGGAAATAAATCGGCATAAACAGGTGATACCTAAAGTAATTTCATATTGTGCAAAGATAGTGAAATGAAAAGGTAAAGATGAAATTTCTCAAAAGACATGTTATAAAGGACTGTTAAAGAAAACCGAGGTAACACCATTCAAACTGCAACATCAGCTGAATTGATAAATAACAGAGTTGTTTCTTGGTTTAACAATCTTTGAAAAAATTAAGACAATTTGAACGATTCACCCAAATCTAAAAACAACCAGTCAAAGTAAAGTATCCTTGAAAATATCTACAAGAGTCAGTTTTGAATTGATTGACCTCTGTATTTTCAGTCAGTAAGTCACTACCTGACATCCTTTCTATCTTCGGGTTTACCTTTTAAAAAGTCATCATCTTTCCGGTTTCATATACGAAGGGATAAAAGTTTTTCGTGTCAACCTCATGAGCTTCAAAGCAGATTGTGGAAAGAAAGCGGGTCTTCACAACTACTCGATCCCCTGCTAAGTGAAGGAATGTTTAGAGTGATCCTAACTTTCCTAGGTTTTTCAACGGCATCAGAGGATTGAAGCTTGGTCAAATAGAATGCCCTTAAAAAGTTATTTTCCTTTTTCTCCCTAAGAACGAGGATGTTGTGAAGGTCAACGGAAGGTTGGTACCGAGTAATCAAAGTAAGTTGACAAACCTATAATGCAAAATATTACACAGATATCAACCCTGATACAAACTGATTGCCCCCATCTTCGCGCTCTAAAAAGCAAATTATAAGACAGGTGGTGAAAGCAAATTCAGAAATGATTTCCCCCACCTAGTCCGAGAGACGATGAAAGGAAATTCAGAAATGATTGCCCTCGTCTCAGCATTTAAATGCATAAATATATTCCGAAGTGGTGAAAGGAAATTCAGTAAAAAGGGG